>JAINVK010000669.1:0-32401 GCA_030068075.1 Paguma larvata
CATGAGAAAAGATCCACACACACATGCACGTAGGAGAGTTTACCAAAAGATAGAACATGAGTAACATCCATCTGCCAAAGATCATTAGGCCTCAGGCCTCTAGGGTTGTAATTGACCTTTGCTATAGGCAATTACTAGGTTTGCCCCTTTGTTAGTAAAGTAGCCAGCTGTGCCGAATAAGATGGAACTATCTTTCTAGGTATAAAGGGCAGATGTAACCATTTAAAGGTGCCTCATATTAAGCCTCATTAAAGGCCTGCAAAACCAAACTGGTCTTAAGGCTTGATCCACAAACCCCTTGCCATAGGGTGGGTCTATTTTTCATGCCCTAAGGCAAAATTTTCCATTGACACCTCTGAGAAGACTGCTTAACGTTCTCAGAAGGCAGGCCAAAGGCAAATCCAGGACAATCTTCCCGATCTGGGGGAACAGTGAGAAAACATTTCGAACAGCCACAGAAAATGGAGGCTATCAAGAATATTGCCAATATTTTCCCAGTCTCTGGATCAAAGGAGGAGAAATTTTAATCCTAATCCTGTGTAGTTTTAAAATCTATGTCTTTAACCATAGTCCGTCCTGACCACACATAAAATACCCCTTTTAAAGATTTTTCCTTCACGAACCTTCTACAACTTGTCTTTGGCATTTAGATTTTGTCCAAAGCCATTTCTTTCCAAATAACCAGTCTGATTTAGAACAATATTACTTTTTACCTTCAGCAAAAGCATATTTCTATTTCTTATATCCTTCTTTCACATCTCCTACTTCTTACATACAGAGTTGTTTTCCTTATTCCCTCAGTCTTACACTCCCCAGAACTTTAACTGCTAGAAACATTAGTCTTCAGTGAAAACTAAGTAGTAACCAATTGTGAACTCTGTTATATCAGAATTTGTTAGATAGCAACCTTATGAATCCATTAAGCATAACGTATGTTTTTCAACAGTTCCCATATCCTTAGATTTTTGCAACAGGTCCAAAGCACAAATCTACATCCAGTAATTAGTGTTTCAGCTTTTTATCATTATATGGTCAATGAATTAGTCTCAAGTTCTCACGCAAAAACTTTCAACACTTTAGGTTACCAAGAACCCTGAAAGCTATCCCAACATTTACCCACGAAACCCAAGGCAGACAAAGTTGACCATCACTTTCAGGCTTCCTTTTGCTAAGAAATTCGAACAAAGATAACATGAGCTTGCTTGACCTTCAGTAAACCTCAGTAGAACAAAGTTTCACATTTAATACTGATAACTTTAGAGACAGATCCATAAAACTCCTATTTATTTGACCGAGGTGGTAGTAAAAGATCCCAACGGCCAATGTACAGAATCATATGGCTGCTAGTAAAACCTAGCTCCTTTAACATTGAGAAGTTTTCACCGAGCAATCAAAGACCCAATAAAGATGAAACCCAAAACTTTGGTTTTCCCTTAGAAAGAGAAAAAATCTTTGTTTACATTATCTTTTCAGGACCTGAACAGCCCAAGAAAACTTTGTTTTAAATGGAGAGAAAAGCAGAATTTTAACTTTATACCAGTGTACTTTTGAAATCCCATTCATAATTTTCTCTTGTGGAAACAGTGAGGACATTTAAAAAGGCGTTTGTTTGTTTGTTTCCTTACAACAATGTAGGGGTGGGGAGCAGAATGCTACCTGAGGCATTGAAGAGGCAGAGACCTAGGCTCCACCCTAGGCGGTTGCAGAAAGGGAAGAGGAGGAAGGGAGGACAGAACGGCACAGAGGCCTAGAGGCTTGAAGGCAGATTAAAGCAGCCTGAAGGCAGCCTGAAGCACACGGGTGGAAAAGACTTTTACGTGGTCTTAAAGTCCATCCTCCAGTTTAATGATTCGGACCTGGATGGGGTGGCCCTTGCCATCGGTGACCTGAGCCCCCTTGTCTGAAAGTCTCCAGGACTTTTCGCTGGCTAACTTTCCTCGTGGGATGTGGAGGACTGAATACTGTGCTCCGATGTCGACAAGGAAGTCAACAGGGGTCCCCTCCACTTTAAGAGTTACCCAGGGCTCGGGGAGAGGGTCCGAACCCCGACTCCCCTAATCACTTAGTTCACCTAGCTCTAAGATTTTTACTCGATTAGCCTTGCTTTTCTTCCCAGCGACCCCCCTCGGACATTCTTGGGCCCAATGCCCTATCTCCTTGCAGCATGCACACTGATCTTTCTGCAGCCTCTGCTTCCCCCACCTCTGGTGGTTCCTTTACCTCCTTTTGAGTCATCAGCCAGTTGCCAGAGACGACGGTCTCCTTCCTCAGGATGGTCGGCAATGGTAGCTAGTAGTATTCTGACCAGGTCTCGTGTCTGTTTGCTGCTGGCAGCCTCCATGGTGTGAGCCTGCCTATCCTCAGGAGGCTCCCAGTTGTTGTATACTTTTCGGCTCTTACCAGCAAATCCTACAGACTTTTTTTTCTCCCAGTCTGTATATTTTCTGTCATTTCCTTCTGATGTCTGCGGCCGATTGATTTACAAAGGCCATGATAGCAACTGCCTTGCTTTCCAGAGCCTCTGGATCCATAGGGGTACAGGCACAGAACACCTCCATGATTCATTCCAAAAAGGCTGTCAGGGACTCATCCTTTCTTTGTTGTATGTTCCCCACCTTGGCCAGATTGGTTGGCTTTCTAGTAGCCATTCGGAGACCCCCATTAGAGTCTGGCGGTAGACCCGGAGCCTCTCCTTACTGTCTGCCGTATTAAAATCCCACTCGGGCCGAGTTAAGGGGAATGAGTTATCTATCTGTGCCTAGTTGGTGGTGGGATTCCCGTCTGCACCTGGAACTAGTTTTTAGGCCTCATTGAGGATTCTTTTCCTCTCCTTAATCGTGAACAGGACCTGCAAAAGCTGCTGGCAGTCATCCCATATGGGCTGATGGGTAAAGAGAACAGAATCTATAAATCAATAAGCCCTGCCAGTTTTTCTAAAAACTTTGGATTAGTTTGAGTCCGCCACACAATGCTCCACAAAATGACACACACAAAAACAGACAAACAGAGGGCCCCTAGAAACAATCCCGACGGCTTCCCTCGCAAGCAGCCCCTTCAGGCCCTTGGCGGAAACCTCCCGACGGCTTCCTCGCAAGCAGCCCCTTCAGGCCCTTGGCGGAAACCTCCCGACGGCTTCCCTCGCATGCAGCCCCTTCAGACTCTTGGCGGAAACCTCCAGACGGGGTGAGGGACGTCTCCCTACACTCCCCACCAGCGACCCTCCAGCGCGTCCGCCTAGGTCCTTTGCCGGTCCTTCAGAAAATGGGCTCACACAGAAGAGACTGACAACAGACAGACATTGACCATGGTCAGTCAGGCTCTTCGGGTCGGGAGTCCCTCGGGGTTTTGGGGTATCCCGGACGAGCCCCCATATCTTATGCCCAGAATTCGGGGACCCCAAGAACCACCAGGGAGCCGAGTCCGATGCAAGAACAAAGAGCCTTTAATCGAGCTAGCTCGAGTTCAATCTCCTACCGCACCAGACGCAGCAGTGGGTCGAGAGAGAGAGAGAGTTTCCCAAGGTGCAAGAGTTTTAAAGGAGTAGTGGGAAGGGTGATGGTCGGGCCTAGACGATTGGCTGAGGTCAGGGTCCTGTTCCCTTCCAAGGCGGGAAACAGGTGTCTCTAGCTTTCAAGGCAGGAAACAGGTGTCTCTATTAGGGTGGATCCGGGTGCTCTAAGGATTGGTCCCAGCTGGTCTGGTGAGAAGTGGAATCTGATTAATTGGTCAGGGCTGGTCTATTGAGGGGTGGATCCAAATTGATTTGATCCTAGTCTTTTGGAATCCCGAGTTTCCCTAACACCACCACGGGTTCAATGAAAGATCACCTTGGGAAGTGTTGCGGTCAAAGCTGCCCCGCAGCACCCTAGGCTCTTTGCCCACCCTGCCCGTCAGTTGGCTGCGGGGGCCTCCGGGTGGAGGGGGGCGGCTCGGCTTTTTGAGGCACGCTGGACTCAATTGCTGCCATAAACGGGTTTTGTTGCTCCTCAGTTAGGCCTGAGCCAAGGCTTTCTATCCTGCCTGGAGTGTGACCAGGAAGTAGTGGAGCGGTGTCTGTCTCCCGTGGAGGTAGGTGTCTCCTGCTTCCCTGTGACCGGAGAGATCGGAAGCATAACCTCTGCGCATCCGAGCAGGACACAGAACAAAAACAGAGATTCGGGGCACTGTCTGGTCGGGATTCGGGGTTGAGAAGGTCACGTTTGCCAGGCTGTGATAGAACAGGGAGGTGCGCCCAGGCGCCCTGTTCCAGGGAGCTTGGCGTCGTGTGGCGTGGCAGTCCATCATTCCCACGGCCCCGGAGGCGGCAGGGACTGCGGTGTCCACAGCGCCCGGGCCAGTGCGGCAGCCTCCGCGCAGAGCTGCCTCGAGTCGGCCATGCTCGTGGTGGGGATGGAGGTGACGTTGGCCTTGTGGGAGCAGCGCGGGACCAACATCTCACCAAAACAGGGACTGAACCCGTAGGGATGACGGAACACGAACGTCAGGAAACGAGCTTCGGCTTAGAGGGACCCAGGCCCCACCAAGTGGGCCCAGGCGGGAAACCATGGGGCTCCCTTCCCTCGGCATGAGTTTGGAGGACCAGACCGACAGTTTGCAAGGAGTTGATGCGGGCCCAGCTCGGATCTGGTGAAGGTTTTAGGGAGGTCGTCTAGGGACTGACACCAGAAGGGGCTTGAAAGGCAAGAGAGGGCCATTACGCGAGTGGAGAGGCGTCTCAGGGCAAGGAAATAGCACAGAAAGGTCATGAAGGATAAAGGAGTCCAGAAACCTGTGTGACTGTGTGTGTGGGTGTGTTGGGCGTGTGTGGCGTATGAGTGTGTGGTATGTCACAAATGTGTTCTGTGCGGGGGTTGCGTGTGCATGTGTGGTGTGTGAGCGTCTGGATGGACGTGTCCACACAGGTGTCTCGTGCCGACCCCGGCCCCACACGTGCCCTGGGAACATGGATTCGGGGCAGCAGATCCCTCACTGCTCCCCGACTCAGGAGGGGAACAGGATGTGAGATGGCCAGATGGAGTCTTGGAAAGCTCTTGCAATTGATAGATGAGATCCTGAGCGGGGAGAGGCCTCTCAGGGCCACATGCCCTCTCAACCGTCTCTTCCTCCACCTGGGCCTTGGTGGGACCTCCAAGGGAGGGGGCAGGCTCATTGCGGTGGTGTCCGATCTGACCTGGAGGGAGCTTGCCAGCCTGGGCTCCCAGGGAGTGAATCATCACGGGGAATTTTAGAATCGACATCCTCCCTGAAGCAGGAAGTTGAGGGCCAGGACCACCGCAGGTTCAATGAAAGCCACCTTGGGAGGTGTTGCAGTCAAAGCTGAGGGCCACGTAAGAGGCTGCAGCACTCCTAGGCTCTTTGCCCACCATGCCCGCCAGTTGGCTACGTGGGCCTGGGGTAGAGGGGGGCGGCCCCGGCTTTTTGAGGCAGGCTGGACTCCATTGCTGCCATAGCAACGATTTGTTGCTCCTCAGTTAGGCCCAAGCCTGCGACATTCTATCCTGCCTGGAGTGTGACCAGGAAGGTAGTGGTGCGGTTTCTGTCTCCGGTGGTGGTAGGTGTCTCCTTCTTCTCCTGTGACCGGAGAACTCAGAAGCGTAACCTATCCGCATCCCAAGCAGGACACAGAACAAAACAGTGATGCGGGACGCTATCAGACTGGTGACGGTGGCCTTGTGGGAGCAGCGCAGGATCAACACATCTCATATAAACAGGGACTGAACCTTAGGGATGACGGAACACGAACGTTAGGAATGCGCTTGGGGTGAGAGGGTACCAGGCCCCACCAAGTGGGCCCAGAAGGGAGTGGTCTCCCTTCCCTCGGCCAGAGTCTGGAGGACCACGAAATAGCACAGAAGGTTATGAAGGGGGAAAGTATTCCGGAAAACTGTGTGCCTGTGGTGTGTGTGCTTTTGGTGTGTGTGCCTGACGTGTGGGTGTGTTTGCGCGTTTGTGGTGTATGTGTGTGGTATGTCAGAAATGTGTTCTGTGCGATGGGTTGCGTGTGCATGTGTGGTGTGTGAGCTTCTGGATCGACGTGTCACACAGGTGTCTCGTGCGACCCCGGCCCCCTCACGTGCCCTGGGCACATGGATTCGGGGGCGGCATATCTCGCACTGCCCCCGACTCAGGAGGGGAACAGGATGTGAGATGGCCAGATGGAGGCCTTGGAAAGCTCTTGCAATTGATAGATGAGATCCTGAGCGGGGAGAGGCCTCTCAGGGCCACATGCCCTCTCAACCGTCTCTTCTTCCACCTCGGCCTAGTTGGGACATCCGAGGGAGGGGGCAGGCTAGGGCGGTGGTGTCCGTCCTGACCTGGAGGGAGCGTGCCAGCCTGGGCTCCAGTGGGTGCATCATCACTGGGGAACTTCGGGATCGACATCTTGCATGAAACAGGAAGGTGAGGGCCAACACCACTGCGAGTTCAGTGAAAGTAGACCTTGGGTAGGTATTGTGGTCAAAGCTGAGGGCCACGTAGGTGGCCTGCAGCACCTTAGGCTCTTTGCCCACCCTGACTGCCAGTTGGCTGCGGGGGGCCCCGGGTGGGCGGAGGGCTGCCCAGGCTTTATGAGGCAGGCTGGACTCCATTGCCGCCATAGCAAGTTTTGTTGCTCCTCAGTTAGACGAGCCTGCGGCTTATATCCTGCCTGGAGTGTGACCAGGAATGTAGTGGAGAGGTTTCTGTCTCCGGTGGGATACGTGTCTCCTTCTTCTCCTGCGACCGGAGAACTCGGAAGCGTAAACTCTGCGATCCCAAGCAGGACACAGAACAAAACAGAGATTCGGGGCACTGTCAGGACGGTGTCGGGTTCAGAAGTCGTTTGCCAGGCTGTGATAGTAAAGTGAGGTGTGCCAGGGCGCCCTGTTCCAGGGAGCTTGGTGTCGTGTGGCGTGGCGACGTCCATCCTTCAGACGGCCCCGGCAGGCGGCAGGGTCGGCGGTTGTCCAAGCCACACAGGGCCAGTGGGAGCCTCTGCGCAGAGCTCCCTCGAGTTGGCCATGTTCGTGGTGGGGACGTGGAGAGACGGAGCCTTGTGGGAAGTAGGCGGGACCAACACATCTCACAAAAACAGGGACTGAACCCTTAGGGATGACCGAACACGAACGTCAGGATCAGAGCTTGGGCTGAGAGGGGACCCAGGTCCCATAAAATGGGCCAGAAGGGAGTGGTCTCCCTTCCTTCGGCCTGAGTCTGGAGGACCAGTCCCGGCAGTTGGGAAGAGCAGACGCGGGCCCAGCTCGGACTGGTGAGGGTGTAAGGGAGGTCGCTGAGACTGACACCAGCAGGGTCTTGAAAGGCAAGAGAGGGCTATTAGCGGTGGGGGGAGACGCGGCTCCAGACCATGAAATAGCACAGAAAGTTCATGAAGGAGAAAGGAGTCAGAAACCCTGTGTGCCTGTGGTGTGTGTGCTTGTGGTGTTGTGCCTGTGGTGAGGGTTGTTGCGCGTGTGTGGTGTATGTGTGTGTGGTACGTCACAAATGTGTTCTGTGTGGTGGGTGGCGTTGCAGTGTGGTGTGTGTGCGTGTGGATGGAGGTGTCCGCATGTGTGTCTCGTGCGGGCCACCCACACGCCCTGGGTAGGTTTTGGGGCAGCAGATCCCTCACTGCCGACTCAGGATGGGTACAGGATGTGAGATGGCCAAATGGGGGCCATGGAAAGTTCCTGCACTTGGTAGTTGAGAACCTGAGCGGGGAGAGGCCCCTCAGGGCCACATGCCCCTCACCCCCGCCTCTCCTCCACCTCGGCCTTGGTGGGTCTCCGAGGGAGGAGGCAGGCAAGGCAGTGGTGTCCGACCGGACTTGGAGGGAGCATGCCAGCCTGGGCTCCCAGTGGGTGCATCATCACGGAATTTTGGGATTGACATCCTGCGTGAAGCATGAAGTTGAAGGCAGGACCTACACGCGGGTTCAGAAAGGCCACCTTGGGATGTTGTGGTCAAGCTGAGGGCCACGTAGTGGCCTGCAGCACCCTTAGGCTCTTTGCCACCCTGCCTGCCAGTTGGCTGCGGGGGCCCCGGGTGGGCGGGGGGCGGCCCGGCTTTATGAGGCAGGTGGACTCCATTGCTGCCATAGCAACGTTTTGTTGTCCTCAGTTAGGCCCGAGCCTGCGGCTTTCTATCCTGCCCGGGTGTGACCAGGAAGGTAGTGGAGCGGTTTCTGTCTCCCGTGGAGGTAGGTGTCTCCTGCCTCCTGTGAGCGAAACTCGGAAGCGTAATCTCTGCGTCCCAAGCAGGACACAGAACAAAACAGAGATTCGGGGCACTGTCAGGACCGGTGTCGGGGTTCAGAAGGTCACGTTTGCCAGGCTGTGATAGGAACAGGGATGTGCGCCCAGGGCGCCCTGTTCCAGGGAGCTTGGCGTGGTGTGGCGGGCGGACGTCCTTCCTTCCGACGGCCCAGCAGGGGCAGTGGGGCGGTGTCCACATCCACACCGGCCTGCTGCAGCCTCCGCGCAGAGCTCCCTCGAGTCGGCCATGCTGTGGTGGGGACGTGGAGGTGACGGTGGCCTTGTGGGAGCAGCGCGGCACCAACACATCTCACCAAAACAGGGACTGAACCCTTAGGGATGACGGAACACGAACGTCAGGAACCGAGCTTGGACTGAGAGGGGACCCAGGCCCCACCAAGTGGGCCAGGAGGGAGAACACCCTTCCCTCGGCCTGAGTCTGGAGGACCAGTCCGACAGTTTGGGAAGGAGTAGATGCGGGCCCAGCTTGGATCGGTGGGGGTGTTAGGGATGTCGTCTAGAGACGGACACCAGGGGGGTTGAAAGGCAAGAGAGGCCATTAGCGGGGGTGGAGAGCGGCTCCAGGGCAAGGAAATAGCACAGAAAATTCATGAAGGAGAAAGGAGTCCAGAAACCCTGTGTGCTGTGGTGTGTGTGCTTGTGGTGTGTGTGCTGTGGTGTGTGTGTGGCGTGTGTGTGGTGTATGTGTGTGTGTATGTCACAAATGTGTTCTGTGTGGGTTGCTTGTGCATGTGTGGTGTGTGAGCGTCTGGATGGACGTGTCTGCACAGGTGTCTCGTGCCGGGCCCCCTCACGTGCCCTGGGCACATGGATTGGGGCAGCAGATCCCTCACTGTCCCCCGACTCAGGAGGGGAACAGGATGTGAGATGGTCAAATGGAGTCTTGAAAGCTCCTACACTTGATTGTTGAGATCCTGAGCTGGGAGAGGCCCCTCAGGGCCACATGCCCCTCACCCCGCCTTTTCCTCCACCTCCCCCTTGGTGGGACCTCCGAGGGGGGGGCAGGCTAGGGCGGTGGTGTCCGACCTGACCTGGAGGGAGCGTTCCATCCTGGGCTCCCAGTGGGTGCATCATCACGGGAACATTGGGCCGACATCCTGCGTGAAGCAGAGAAGTTGAGGGCCAGGACCCACCGCGGGTTCACTGAAAGGCCACCTTGGGAGGTGTTTCGGTCAAATCTGAGGGCCACGTAGGTGGCCTGCAGCACCCCTAGGCTT
Source organism: Paguma larvata (assembly GCA_030068075.1). Lineage (NCBI taxonomy): Eukaryota > Metazoa > Chordata > Mammalia > Carnivora > Viverridae > Paguma > Paguma larvata. Next base: position 9,467 of record JAINVK010000669.1, read on the forward strand.
TTTCCCACCCTGTCTGCCAGGTGGCTGGGGGGCCCCCGGTGGGGCGGGGCGCGGGCCCGGCATTATGAGCAGGCTGGACTCCATTGCTGCCATAGCAACCTTTGTTGCTCCTCAGTTAGGCCTAAGACCACGGGCTTTCTATCCTGCCGGGAGTGTGACCAGGAATGTTTGGAGCGGTTACTGTCTCCCGTGGGATCGTGTCTCCTTCTTATCCTGTGACCTGAGAAATCGGAGCGTAACCTCTGCGCCCGCAAGCAGTGCACAGAACAAACTGATATTCAGGGCACTATCAGGACAGGTTGTCGAGGTTATGAAGGTCCGTTTGCCAGGCTGTGATAGGAACAAGAAGTGCGCCCAGGGCGCCCTGTTCCAGGGAGCTTGGCGTCGTGTGGCGTGGCAGCTTCCATCATACCGACAGCCCCGCAGGCGGCAGGGTCTGCGATGCCACAGCCACACCGGGCCAGTGCCGGCGCCTCCGCGCAGAGCTCCCTCGTGTTGGCCATGCTCGTGCTGGGGACGTGGAGATGTCGGAGGCCTTGTGGAGCAGCGCGGCACCAACACATCTCACCAAATCAGGGACTGAACCCTTAGGATGACGGAACCACGAACGTCAGGAACAGAGAGCTTGGGCTGAGAGGTGGACCCAAGCCCCACCAAGTAGGCCCAGGAAGGAGACCAAGGGGCTCCCTTCCCTCTGCCTGAGTCTTGAGGACCAGTCCCGGCAGTCTGGGAAGGAGTAGAGGCTGGCCCATCTAGATCTGGTGGGGGTGTTAGGGAGGTCGTCTAGAGACTGACACCAGCAGGATCTTGAAAGGCAGAGAGGGCCATTAGCGGTGGGTGGAGAGACGGCTCCAGGCCAACGAAATAGCACAGAAAGACATGAAGGAGAAAGGAGTCCAGAAACCGTGTGTGCCTGTGGTGTGTGTGCTTGTGGTGTGTGTGCCTGTGGTGTGGGTGTGTTGCGTGTGTGTGGTGTATGTGTGTGTGGTATGTCACAAATGTGTTTTGTGTGGTGGGTTGCGTGTGCATGAGTGGTGTGTCAGCGTGTGGATGGAGGTGTCCGCACGGGTGTCTCGTGCGGGCCACCCACACGTTCCCTGGGTACTTGGTTTTTGGGGCAGCAGATCCCTCACTGCCCCCCGACTCAGGAGGGGTACAGGATGTGAGATGGCCAAATGGGGGCCATGGAAAGTTCCTGCACTTGGTAGTTGAGAACCTGAGCAGGGAGAGGCCCCTCAGGGCCACATGCCCCTCACCCACGTCTCTTCCTCCACCTCGGCCTTGGTGGGATCTCCGAGGGAGGAGGCAGGCTCAAGGCAGTGGTGTCCGACCGGACTTGGAGGGAGCATGCCAGCCTGGGCTCCCAGTGGGTGCATCATCACGGGGAATTTTGGGATAGACATCCTGCGTGAAGCATGAAGTTGAAGGCCAGGACCTACCGCGGGTTCAAAGAAAGGCCACCTTGGGAGGTGTTTCGGTCAAAGCTGAGGGCCACGTAGATGGCCTGCAGCACCCTTAGGCTCTTTGACCACCCTGCCTGCCAGTTGGCTGCGGGGGCCCCCGGGTGGGGCTGGGGGCGGCCCCGGCTTTATGAGGCAGGCTGGACTCCATTGCTGCCATAGCAACGTTTTGTTGGTCCTCAGTTAGGCCCGAGCCTGCGGCTTTCTATCCTGCCCGGACTGTGACCAGGAAGGTAGTGGAGCGGTTTCTGTCTCCTGTGGAGGTAGGTGTCTCCTGCTTCTCCTGTGAGCGAAGAGCTCGGAAGCGTAATCTCTGCGCCTCCCAAGCAGGACACAGAACAAAACAGAGATTCGGGGGCACTGTCAGGACCGGTGTCGGGGTCAGAAGGTCACGTTTGCCAGGCTGTGATAGGAACAAGAAAGTGCGCCCAGGGCGCCCTGTTCCAGGGAGCTTGGCGTGGTGTGGCGGGGCGACGTCCTTCCTTCCGACGGCCCCAGCAGGCGGCAGTGACGGAGGTGTCCACATCCACACCGGGCCAGTGCTGCAGCCTCCGCGCAGAGCTCCCTCGAGTCGGCCATGCTTGTGGTGGGGACGTGGAGGTGACGGTGGCCTTGTGGGAGAAGCGCGGCACCAACACATCTCACCAAAACAGGGACTGAACCCTTAGGGATGAGGGAACACGAACGTCAGGAACCGAGCATGGACTGAGAGGGGACCGAGGTCCACCAAGTGTGCCCAGGATGGAGACCATGGTCTGCCTTCCCTCGGCCAGAGTCTGGAGGAACAGTCCCGGCAGTTTTTGGAAACAGTAGACGCGGGCCCAGCTCGGATCTGCTGGGGGTGTTAGAAGGTCGAATAGGGACTGACACCAGCAGGGGCTTGAAAGGCAAGAGAGGGTTATTAGCGGGGGGGTGGGGAGGCGGCTCAGGGCAAGGAAATAGCAAAGAAAGGTCATGAAGGAGAAAGGAGTCCAGAAACCCTGTGTGCCTGTGGTGTGGGTGTGTTGGTCGTGTGTGGAGTATGTGTGTGTGGTATGTCACAAATGTGTTCTGTGCGGTGGGTTGCGTGTGCATGTGTGGTGTGTGAGCGTCTGGATGGACGTGTCCGCACACAAGTCTCGTGCCGGCCCACGGCCCCCTCATGTGCCCTGGGCAAATGGATTCGAGGGCAGCACATCCCTCACTGCCGCCCGACTCAGGAGGGGAACCGGATGTGTTATGGCCAAATGGGGGCCTTGGAAAGCTCCTGCAATTGATAGTTGAGACCCTGAGCCGGGAGAGTTTCCTCAGGGCCACATGCACCTCACCACCACCTCTTCCTCCACCTTGGCCTTGGTAGTACCTCCGAGGGTGGGGGCAGGCTAGGGCTGTGATGTCCGACTGGACTTGGAGGGAGCGTGCCAGCCTCGGCTCCAAGTGGGTGCATCATCACGGGGAACTTTGGGATCAACATCCTGCGTGAAGCAGGAAGTTGAAGGCCAGGACTTACCGCGGGTTCAAAGAAAGGCCACCTTCTGAGGTGTTGCGGTCAAAGCTGAGAGCCACGTAGGTGGCCTGCAGCACCCCTAGGCTCTTTGCCCACCCTTCCCGCTAGTTGGCTGCGGGTTCCCTCGGGTGGAGGGGCGCGGCCCCAGCTTTATGAGGTGCGCTGGACTCCATTGCTGCCATAACAACTGGTTTTGTTGCTCCTCAGGTAGGGCCGAACCTGCGGCTTTCTATCCCGTCTGCAGTGTGACCAAGAAACTAGTGGAGCGGTTTCTGTCACCCGTGGAGGTAGGTGTCTCTTTCTTCTCCTGTGACCGGAGCACACGGAAGCGTAAATTCTGCGTATCCGAAGCAGGACAACGAGAAAATCAGAGATTCGGAGCACTGTCAGGATAGGCGTAGGGGTTCAGAAGGTCACGTTTCCCAGGCTGTGATAGGAACAGCCAGGTGCGCCCAGGGCGCCCTGTTCCAGGGAGCGTGGCGTGGTGTGGCGTGGCGGCTCCATCATTCCGATGGCCCCGGCAGGCGGCAGGGTCTGCGGTGTCCACAGCCACACCGGACCAGTGCAGCAGCCTCCGCACAGAGCTCCCTTGAGTCGGCCATGCTCGTGGTGGGGATGTGGAGGTGACGTTGGCCTTGTGGGAGCAGCGCGGGATCAAAACTCTCACCAAAAGAAGGACTGAAACCCTTAGGATGACGGAACACGAACAGTCAGGAACCGAGCTTGGTCTGAGAGGGGACCCAGGCCCCAGCAAGTGGGCCCAGGAGGGAGACCATGGGGCTCACTTCCCTCTACCTGAGTCTTGAGGACCAGTCCCGACAGTTTGGAAATGAGTAGATGCGTGCCCAGCTCGGATCTGTTGGGGGTGTTAGGGAGGTCGTCTAGGGACTGACACCAGCAGGGGGCTTGAAAGGCAAGAGAGGGCCATTAGCGGGTGCTGAGAGGACACTCAGGGCAAGGAAATAGCACAGAAAGGTCATGAAGGATAAAGGAGTCCAGAAACCCTTTGTCTTGGTGTGGGTGTGTTGTGCGTGTGTGGCGTATGTGTGTGTGGTATGTCACAAATGTGTTCTGTGCGGTGGGTTGCGTGTGCATGTGTGGTGTGTGAGCATGTGGAAGGACGTGTCCGCACAGGTGTCTCGTGCAGGGCCACCCACACGTGCCCGGGCACGTGGTTTTGGGGGCAGCCGATCCCTCACTGCTCCCGGACTCAGGAGGGAAACAGGATGTGAGATGGCTAAATGGGGGCCCTGGAAATCCCCTGCACTTGATAGTTGAGACCCTGAGCCGGGAGAGTTCCCTCAGGGCCACATGCCCCTCACCCCCGCCTCTTCCTCTACCTCGGCCTCGGTTGGACCTCCGAGGGAGGGGGCAGGCTAGGGCAGGTGGTGTGTGACCAGACCTGGAGGGAGTGTGCCAGCCTGGGCTCCCAGGGGGTGTATCATCACGGGGAACTTTTGGATCCACATCCTGCCTGCAGCAGGAAGTTGAGGGCCAGGACCCACCGCGGGGTTCAATGAAAGGCCACCTTGGGAGGTGTTGCCGTCAAAGCTGAGGGCCACGTAGGTTGCCTGCAGCACCCCTACGCTCTTTGCCTACCCTGCCCGCCAGTTGGCTGCGGCATCTTCCGAGTGGAGGGGAGCTGCCCCGGCTTTATGAGACGCTGCTGAACTCCATTGCTGCCATAGCAATGGGTTTTGTGCTCCTCAGTTAGGCCAAAGTCCTGCGGCTCTCTATCCTGCAGGGAGTGTGGCCAGGAAGGTAGAGGAGCGGTATCTGTTTCCCGTGGAGGTAGGTGTCTCCTACTTCTCCTGTGACTGGAGAGCTCGGAAGGATAAACTCTGCGAATCCCAAGCAGGACACAGTACAAAACAGTGATCGGGGCGTTGTTAGGACCGGTGTCTGGGTTCAGAAGGTCACGTTTGCCAGGCTGTGATAGGAACAAGCAGGTGAGCCCAGGGCGCCCAGTTCCAGGGAGCTTGGCATGGTGTGGCGTGGCGACGTCCATTCTTCCGACGGCCCCGACATGTGGCGGGTCGGGGGTGTCCACAGCCACAACGGGCCAGTGCGGCAGCATCAGCACATAGCTCCCTCGAGTCGGCCATGCTCGTGGTGGGTACGTGGAGGTGACGTTGGCCTTGTGGGAGCAGGCGGCACCAACACATCTCACCAAAACAGAGACTGAACCCTTATGGATGACAGAACGCGAACATCAGGAACCGAGGTTGGGCTGAGAGTGCACCCAGGCTCCACCAAGTGGGCCCAGGAGGAAGACCTTCGGGCTCCCTTCCCTCAGCCAGAGTCTGGAGGTACAGTACCCTCAGTTTGGGAAGGAGTAGACGCGAGCCCAGCTCAGGATCTGGTGGGGGTGTTAGGGAGGTCGTCTAGGGACTGACACCAGCAGGGGCTTGAAAGGCAAGAGAGGGCCATTAGCGGGGGTGGAGAGGCGGCTCAGGGCAAGGAAATAGCACAGAAAGGTCATGAAGGAGAAAGGAGTCCAGAAACCTGTGTGCCTGTGGTGTGGGTGTGTTGGGCGTGTGTGGAGTATGTGTGTGTTGTAAGTCAGAAATGAGTTCTGTGCGGTGGGTTGCATGTGCATTTGTGAGCGTCTGGATGGACGTGTCTGCACAGGTGTCTCGTGCCTCCCTCGGCCCCCTCACGTGCCCTGGGTAAATGGATTCGAGGGCAACCCATTCCTCACTGCCCCACGACTCAGGAGGGGAATAGGATGTGTTATCGCCAAATGGGGGCCTTGGAAAGCTCCTGCACTTGATAGTTGAGATCCTGAGCGGGGGAGAGGCCTCTCAGGGCCACCTTTGTCCCCCTAGGCCTTGGTGGGACCTCCGAGGGAGGGGGCAAAGCTCAGGGTGGTGTTGTCCGACCAGACCTGGAGGGAGCATGCCAGCCTCGGCTCCCACTGGGTGCATCATCACGGGGAACTTTGGGATCCACATCCTGCGTTTAGCAGGAAGTTGAGGGCCAGGACCTACCACGGGTTCAAAGAAAAGCCACCTTGGTATGTGTTGCGGTCAAATCTGAGGGCCACGTAGGTGGCCTTCAGCACCCCTAGACATTTTGCCCACACTGCCCGCTAGTTGGCTGCGGGGGCCCCCCGGGTGGAGGGGGCGGCCCCGGCTTTATGAGGCGCGCTGGACTCCATTGCTGCCATAGCAACTGGTTTTGTTGCTCCTCAGTTAGGGCCGAACCTGCGGCTTTCTATCCCGTCTGGAGTGTGACCAGGAAGATAGTAGGAGCTCTTTCTCTCTCCCGTGGAGGTAGGTGTCTCTTTCTTCCCCTGTGACCGGAGAACTCCGAAACAAAAACTCTGCGCATCCCAAGCAGGACACAGCGCCAAACAGAGATTTGGAGCACTATCAGGATCGATGTCGGGGTTCAGGCTGTGATAGGAACAGGCAGGTGCGCCCAGGGCGCACTGTTCCAGGGAGCTAGGCGTGGTGTGGCGTGGCGGCTTCCATCATTCCGACGGCCCTGACAGGCGGCAGGGTCTGCGGTGTCTATAGCCACAACGACCAGTGCGGCAGCCTCCGCGCAGAGCTCCCTCGAGTTGGCCATGCTCGTGGTGGGGACGTGGAGGTGACCGTTGGCCTTGTGTGAGCAGCGCGGCACCAACACATCTCACCAAAACAGGGACTGAACCCTTAGGGATGACGGAACACGATCGTCAGGAACTGAGCTTGAGCTGAGAGGGGACCCAGGCCCCAAAAATTGGGCCCAGGAAGGAGACAATGGGGCTCCTTTCCTCTACCTGAGTCTTGAGGACCAGTCCCGGCAGTTTGGGAAGGACTAGACGCGGACCCAGATCGGATCTGGTGGGGTGTTAGGGAGGTCGTCTAGAGACTGTCACCAGCAGGGTCTTGAAAGGCAAGTGGGCCATTAGCGGTGCGTGGAGAGGCGGCTCCAGGCCAACGAAATAGCACAGGAATGTCATGAAGGAGAAAGGAGTCCAGAAACCCAGTGTACCTGAGGTGTGTGTGCTTGTGGGATGTGTGCCTGTGGTGTGGGGGTGTTGCACGTGTGTGGTGTATGTGTGTGTGGTATGTAACAAATGTGTTCTGTTTGGTGGGTTGCGTGTGCATGTGTGGGGTGTGTGCGTTTGGATGGACGTGTCCACACAGGTGTCTCATGCGGGCCACCCACACGTGCCCTGGGAACGTGGTTTCGGGGGCAGCATATCCCTCACTGCCCCCCGACTCAGAAGGGGATCAGGGTGTGTGATGGCCAAATGGAGGCCTTGGAAATCTCCTGCACTTGATAGTTGAGACCCTGATCGGGGACAGACCCATCAGGGCCACATGCCCCTCTCCCTCGCCTCTTCCTCCACCTCGGCCTTGGTGGGACCTCTGAGGGAGGGGGCAGGCTCAGGGCGGTGGTGTCCGACCTGACCTGGAGGGAGCGTGCAAGCCTGGGCTCCCAGGGGTTGTATCATCACGGGGAACTTTGAGATCGACATCCTGCGTGAAGCAGGATGTTGAGGGCCAGGACCCACCGCGGTTTCAATGAAAGGCCACCTTGGGAGGTGTTTCGGTCAAAGCTGAGGGCCACGTAAGTGGCCTGCAGCACCCTTAGGCTCTTTGCCCACCCTGCCCGCAAGTCGTCTGCGTGGGCTTCCGGGTTGAGGGGGAGTCCCCGGCTTTTTGAGGCACGCTTGACTCCATTGCTGCCATAGCAACGGGTTTTGTTGATCCTCAGTTAGGCCCATGCCAGGGGCTTTCTATCCTGCCTGGAGTGTGACCAGGAAGGTATTGGAGCGGTTTCTGTCTCCGTGAGGTACGTGTCTCCTGCTTCTCCTGTGACCAGAGAACTCAGAAGCGTGACCTGGACGCATCCCAAGCAGGACGCAGAACAAAACAGAGATTCGGGTTGCTGTCAGAACTGGTGTCGGGGTTCAGAAGGTCTCGTTTGCCAGGCTGTGATAAGAACAAGCAGGTGCGCCCAAGGTGCCCTGTTCCAGGGAGCTTGGCATCGTGTGGCATGGCGACGTCCATCCTTCCGACGGCCCCGGGAGGCGGCAGTGACGGCGGTGTCCACAGCCACACCGGGCCAGTGCGCAGCATCCGCGCATGGCTCCCTCGAGTCGGACATTCTCGTGGTGGGGACGTGGAGGTGACGGTGGCCTTGTGGGAGCAGCGCGGCACCAACATATGTCACCAAAACAGGGACGGAACCCTTAGGGATGACAGAACACGAATGTCAGGATCCGAGCTTGGGTTGAGAGGGGACCCAGGCCCCAACAAGTGGGCCAAGGAGGGAGACCATGTGGCTCCCCTCCCTCGGCCAGAGTCTGGAGGACCAGTCCCGGCAGTTTGGGAAGGAGTAGACGAGGGCCCAGCTAGGATCTGGAGGGGTGTTGGGGATGTCGTCTAGAGAATGACACCAGCAGGGGCTTGAAAGGCAAGAGAGGGCCATTAGCGGGGGGTGGAGAGGCGGCTCAGGGCAAGGAAATAGCACAGAAAGGTCATGAAGGATAAAGGAGTCCAGAAACCCTGTGTGCCTGTGGTGTGGAGTGTTGGGCGTGTGTGGCCTATGTGTGTGTGGTATGTCACAAATGTGTTCTGTGTGGTGGTTTGCGTGTGCATGTGTGGTGTGTGAGTGTGTGAATGGACGTGTCCGCACAGTAGTCTCGTGAGGGCTACCCACACGTGCCCTGGGCATGTCGTTTTTGGGGCAGCAGATCCCTCACTGCCCCCGACTCACGAGGGTATTAGGATGTGAGATGGCCAAATGGGGCCTTGGAAACTTCCTGCACTTGATAGTTGAGACCCTGAGCGGGGAGAGGCCCCACATGGTACACATGTCCCTCACCCCCGCCTCTTCCTCCACCTCGGCCTTGGTGGGATCTCCGAGGGAGGGGGCAGGCTCAGGGAGTTGGTGTCCGACTGTCCTGGTTGTAGCGTGCCAGCCTGGGCTCCCATTGGGTGCATCATCACGGGGAACTTTAGGATCGTCATCCTGCTTGAAGCTGGAAGTTGAGGGCCAGGACCACCGCGGGTTCAATGAAAGGCCACCTTGGGAGGTGTTTCGGTCAAATCTGAAGGCCACGTAAGTGGCCTGCAACACCCTTAGGCTCTTTGCCCACCCCACCGGCCAGTTGGCTGCGGAGGCCCCCGGGTGGGGCGGGGGGCGGCCTCGGCATTATGAGGCAGGCTGGACTCCATTGCTGCCATAGCAACGTTTTGTTGCTCCTCAGTTAGGCCAAAGCCTGCGCTTTCTATCCTGCCTTGAGTGTGACCAGGAAGGTAGTGGAGCGGTTTCTGTCTCCGTGTGGTACGTGTCTCCTTCTTCTCCTGTGACCGGAGAACTCGGAAGCGTAAACTCTGCGCATCCCAAGCAGGACACAGAACAAAACAGAGATTCGGGGCACTGTCACGTCCGGTTTCGAGGTTCAGAAGGTCACGTTTGCCAGGCTGTGATAGGAACAGGGAGGTGCGCCCAGGACGCCCTGTTCCAGGGAGCTTGGCGTCATGTGGCGTGGCGGCTTCCATCATTCCGACGGCCCCGCAGGCGGCAGGGTCTGCGGTGTCCACAGCGACCCCGGGCCAGTGCGGCAGCCTCCGCATAGAGCTCCCTCGAGTCGGCAATGCTCGTGGTGGGGACGTGGAGGTGACGTTGGCCATGTGGGAGCAGCGCGGGCCCAACACATCACACCAAAACAGGGACTGAACCCTTAGGATGACGGAACACGAACGTCAGGAAACGAGCTTGGGCTGAGAGGGGATCCTGGCCCCACCAAGTCGGCCCAGGAGGGAGACCATGGGGCTTCCTTCCCTCGGCATGAGTCCTGGAGGACCAGTCCCGACAGTTGGGGAAAAAGTACATGCGGGCCCAGCTCGGAAATGGTGGGGTGTTAGGGATGTCGTCAGGGACTGACACCAGAAAGGGCTTGAAATGCAAGAGAGGGCCATTAGAGGGGGTAGAGAGGAGGCTCAGGGCAAGGAAATAGCACAGAAAGCTCATGAAGGATAAAGGAGTCCAGAAACCCTGTGTGACTGTGGTCTGGGTTGTTTTGCGTGTGTGGCCTATGTGTGTGTGCTATGTCACAAATGTGTTCTGTGCGGTGGGTTTCGTGTGCATGTGAGGTTTGTGTGCGTGTGGATGGACGTGTCCGCACAGGTGTCTCGTGCGGGCCACCCACACGTGCCCTGGGCAAGTGGTTTTTGTGGCAGAAGATCGCTCACTGTTCCCGGACTCAGGAGGGGAACAGGATGGGAGACGACCAAATGGGGGCCTTGGAAAATTCCTGCACCTGATAGTTGAGACCCTGAGCGGGGAGAGGCCCCACATGGCCACATGCACCTTAACCCCGCCTCTTCCTCCTCCTCGGCCTTTGTGGGATCTCTGAGGGAGGGGGCAGGCTCAGGGCGTGGGTGTCCAACCTGACCTGGTTGGAGCGTGCCAGCCTGGGCTCCCGTTGGGTGCATCTTCACGGCGAACTTTAGGAATGACAATCTGCGTGAAGCAGGAAGTTGACGGCCAGGACCCACCGCGGGATCAATGAAAGACCACCTTGGGAGGTGTTTTGGTCAAAGCTGAGGGCCACGGAAGTGAACTGCAGCACCCTTAGGCTCTTTGCACACCCTGCCTGCCTGTTGGCTGCGGGGGAACCGGGGTGGGGCGGGGGGCAGCCCCGGATTTATGAGGCACGCTGGACTCCATTGCTGCCATAGGAACGGTTTTGTTGTCCTCAGTTAGGCCCAAGCCTGCGGCATTCTATCCTGCCGGGAGTGTGACCAGGAATGTAGCAGAGCGGTTTCTGTCTCCCGTGGTGGTAGGTGTCTCCTTCTTCTCCTGTGACCAGGGAACTCAGAAGCGTAACTTCTGCGCATCCCAAGCAGGACACAGAACAGTGATTCGGTTCACTATCAAAGCTAGTGTCGGGGTTCAGAAGATCACGTTTGCTAGGCTGTGATAGGAACACGCAGGTGTGCCCAGGGCGCCCTGTTCCAGGGAGCTTCTCGTGGTGTGACCTGGCGGCATCCATCCTTCCGACAGGCCCCGGCAGGCGACAGGGTCGGCAGTGTCCACAGCCACACCGGGCCAGTTTGGCAGCCTCCGCGCAGAGTTCCCTCATCGGACATGCTCGTGGTGGGGACGTGGCGGTGACGGTGGCCTTGTGGGGGCAGCGCGGCACCAACACATCTCACCAAAACGGCGTCTGGACCCTTAGGGATGACAGAACACGAACGACAGAAACCGAGCTTGGGCTGAGAGGGGACCCAGGCTCCACCAAGTGGGCCTAGAAGGGAGTGGTCTCCCTTCCCTTGGCCTGAATCTGGAGGACCAGTCCCGGCAGTTTGGAAAGGAGTAGACGCGGGGCCCAGCTCGGATATGGTGGGGGTGTGAGTGAGGTCGTCTAGAGACTGACACCAGCAGGACTAGAAAGGCAAGAGTGGGCCATTAGCGGTGGGTGGAGAGGCGGCTCCAGGTCAGCGAAATAGCACAGAATGGTCTTGAAGGAGAAAGGAGTCCAGAAACCCTGTGTGCCTGTGGTGTGTGTTCTTGTGGTGTGTGTGTCTGTAGAGTGGGTGTCTTGTGCGTGTGTGGGGTATGTGTGTGTGGTATGTCACAAATGTGTTCTGTGTGGTGGGTTGCGTGTGCATGTGTGGTGGTTGAGCGTGTGAATGGATGTGTCTGCACAGGTGTCTCGTGCGGGCCACCTACACGTGCCCTGGGCACGTGGTATTTAGGGCAGCAGATCCCTCACTACTCCCCGACTCAGGAGGGGAACAGGATGTGAGATGGCCAATTGGGAGCCTTGGAACGCTCCTGCATTTGATAGTTGAGACCCTGAGCGGGGAGAGGCCCATCAGGGCCCCATGCCACTCTCCCTCGTCTCTTCCTCCACCTCGGCCTTGGTGGGACTCCCGAGGGACGGGGCAGGCTCATTGCGGTGGTGTCCGACCTGACCTGGAGGGAGCGTGCCAGCCTGGGCTCCCAGCGGTGCATCATCACAGGGAAATTTAGGATCCATATCCTGCGTGAAGCAGGAAGTTGTCGGCCAGGACCACTGTTATGCCCAGCATTCGGGGACCCCAAGAACCACCAGGGAGCCGAGTCCGATGCAAGAACAAAGAGCCTTTAATCAAGGTAGCTCGAGCTCAGTCTCCTACCGCACCGACGCAGCAGAGGGTCGAGAGAGACAGAGAGTTTCCCAAGGTGCAAGAATTTTAAGGAGTAGTGGGAAGGGTGATGTTCGTGGTCCTAGCCGATTGGCTGAGGTCAGGGTCCTGTTCCCTTCCAAGGCGGGAAACAGGTGTCTCTAGCTTTCAAGGCAGGAGACAGGTGTCTCTATTTGGGTGGATCCGGGTGCTCTAAGGATTGGTCCCAGCTGGTCTGGTGAGAAGTGGAATCTGATTAATTGGTCCGGGCTGATCTATTGAGGGGCTGGATCCTAATTGATTTGGTCCTAGTCTTTTGGAATCCCGAGTTGCCCTAACAGTCCCCCCTTGTCTTGTGACTTATGGACCAAATCATGGATCCAGCTGATTTTCTATCTTGCCCTCTTCTATTACCAGGGATCTGCATTGAGCACCGAGGACCATCAATTAGATGGCCTCCACGTGATCCCTGACAAACTGGACCAGCCTGTTGATGATACAGGGCCTGAGGATTAGTAACAGAAGTAGGATGACGAGGGGTCTGGTAAGGGACAAGTCGAGGGTAGTGAAATGGGAGACTGTTAGAATGTTTCAGGGGGTGTAAGTATTCTTGACAAACACCGGCAGTGACAAGCAGGGCTAACAGAGTTACCAACATCAGAGGGGTCAAATGTGCCGTAACCTGAGCTTGAGCAAGTTGCATTAGTCTTGATTGACGATCCATCGAGTAACAAAGTCCTTTCAGACAGTGGAGAGGTGAGTGTGATGGACCCAGGTTCCACGCCGTCTACTTTGAAAGCAGTGAGGGTTGTCAGCACCACGATGTAGGGTCCCTTTCAGCACGGCACAAGGGTCTCTCGGCAGTACCTTTTGATGTAGACTCAGTCTCCTGGCTTGTACTAAGGAGGTGTCGGGGTTGGCCAGAGACAACAGGTAAGTTCCCCGAAACGAAAGGAGTTTTGGCAGCTGTTGGGAATATTCCTTCAAGCCTCTATCCTGAGGTAGGCTAGCCAGAGTTAATTGGCTCCAATCATCATAGTGAAGCTAACAAGTAGGATCTAGCCTCAATTTCTTACCACAGTCCTGACTCGAGACCCACAGCAATAATCACATTCCTGAGGGTCTGGCATCAGTCTAAATAGATCAAAATACATTCTAAACTCTTTAGAGATTTTATTTCCATGATTCTCAAGTATGGCAGCATATGCTGGTTGAATAGGGGAAGACGCTCTGGAGGCATTCTTATTTTTCTATGGCCCGTCTTTTTCAGATTAGGATAAATCCCTAATCAACATAGAGGCCCATTGACCCTATAGCCAGGTGTCCTGGTGACTCTTTCCTGACCGTTGCCTGTCTTAGGTCGCCCCCCACTGTGAGGAGTCTTACCCGTCCTTGGCTAACCGGCCCTCCTTCAGAGCCAGACCAGCCATTATTTTCTTGTATTACAACCTGGAATTTGCTTCCAGGCACCCCCATCCACCGATGAGGGTCCCAGTCTAGGGCACTGCCTTAGGGGCCTGAGTCTTTTCCTTAGGTAGTATTACCAGGGCCAGTATCTCTGGTCTCTAACATCTTCTCCTTTTTCTGTTGAAATAGATTTTATGCTGCCGCTTAAAATTCTAAAGATAACAATATTAGAATGGAAACTCCAATATTGATCATCATGGAAACAAAAAGTGAACAAAGTTAGAAAGATTAGTATCCAGACCCCCAGTATTATACACTTTCTCAGGAATGTTTAGTCTTACTAAAAATGCAGAGGGTTAACAAACCTATTTTTAGGTCACATGAGAGTATGACCAGTCTCCTAGATAACTTGTACTAATGCCATAAGAGAAAATACCATCGGAATAAAATATGTAAGACTAAAGTACAAAAGAACATGAGGCCTGGACACAAGCTAAAACAGAGAAAACGTAGCAAGGGTCAAGGAAATCCCTTGACTCTCAAAAAGAGCAGTCGCCTTATCTGTCAGATTCTCCATTTTGTCCCCAAGTAGGAATAGCAGCCCTCTGGTTGGAGTGAGTACTGCTTCCACATCGTTAAGGCCGATTGTTTACAGAGAGCATACTCAGGGTCCTGGAGAGTATTATCCTCCATCTCTCGTAGGTAGAGGGCCGTGGAGGCGTCGGAGTGATGTTCTAAAAAAGCGTCTCTACATCTCCCTTTGGGTCATCCTTTAAGGAACCGGAGGAGATGGCAGTGGCTTGGGGAGCCTGGACATAGGGCCGTACCAATCTATCAGAAATCCACAGAAGGGAGTCCATGTCCTGTGGAAATACACAAGTATACACTCGCCCCCCATGTTAACACTGCTTCCTATTATATCTTTTGAAGGCGGCAGGTGTATAAGCAGGGGCATTGTCCGTTTTGATTGCCCTGGAAATTCCCAAGTAGAAAAAGCATAGACAAAGGTGCTGGATCACATCCTTAAAGGTCTCTCCTGTATGTGCCAAGGCAATAACATGAGAAAAGATCCACACACACATGCACGTAGGAGAGTTTACCAAAAGATAGAACATGAGTAACATCCATCTGCCAAAGATCATTAGGCCTCAGGCCTCTAGGGTTCTCATTGACCTTTGCTATAGGCAATTACTAGGTTTGCCCCCTTTGTTAGGAAAGTAGCCAGCTGTGCCGAAAAAGTTGGAACTATCTTTCAGGTATAAAGGGCAGATGTAACCATTTAAAGGTGCCTCATATTAAGCCTCATTAAAGGCCTGCAAAACCAAACTGGTCTTAAAGCTTGATCCACAAACCCCTTGCCATAGGGTGGGTCTATTTTTCATGCCCTAAGGCAAAATTTTCCATTGACACCTCTGAGAAGACTGCTTAACGTTCTCAGAAGGCAGGCCAAAGGCAAATCCAGGACAATCTTCCCGATCTAGGGCAACAGTGAGAAAACATTTGGAACAGCCACAGAAAAGGGAGGCTATCAAGAATATTGCCAACGTTTTCCCAGTCTCTGGATCAAAGGAGGAGAAATTTTAATCCTAATCCTGTGTAGTTTTAAAATCTATGTCTTTAACCATAGTCCGTCCTGACCACATATAAAATACCCCTTTTTAAAGATTTTTCCTTCACGAACCTTCTACACCTTGTCTATGGCATTTAGATTCTGTCCAAAGCCATTTCTTTCCAAATAACCAGTCTGATTTAGAACAATATTACTTTTTACCTTCAGCAAAAGCATATTTCTATTTCTTATATCCTTCTTTCACATCTCCTACTTTTTCACATACAGAGTTGTTTTCCTTATTTCCCTCAGTCTTACACTCCCCAGAACTTTAACTGCTAGAAACATTAGTCTTCAGTGAAAACTAAGTAGTAACCAATTGTGAACTCTGTCATATCAGAATTTGTTTGATAACAACCTTATGAATCCATTAAGCATAACGTATGTTTTTCAACAGTTCCCAGTGTCCTTAGATTTTTGCAACAGGTCCAAAGCACAAATCTACATCAAGTAATTAGTGTTTCAGCTTTTTATCATTATATGGTCATGAATTAGTCTCAAGTTCTCACGCAAGACAAACTTTCAACACTTTAGGCTACCAAGAACCATGAAAGCTATCCCAGCATTTGCCCACGCAAACCCCAAGGCAGACAAAGTTGACCATCACTTTCAGGCTTCCTTTTGCTAACAAATTGGAACAAAGATAACATGAGCTTGCTTGACCTTCAGTAAACCTCAGTAGAACAAAGTTTCACATTTAATACTGATAACTTTACAGATAGATCCATAAAACTCCTATTTATTTGACCGAGGTGGGAGTAAAAGATCCCAACGGCCAATGTATAGAATCATATGGCTGCTAGTAAAACCTAGCTCCTTTAACATTGAGAAGTTTTCACCGAGCAATCAAAGACCCAATAAAGATGAAACCCAAAACTTTGGTTTTCCCTTAGAAAGAGAAAAAAAATCTTTGTTTACATTATCTTTTCAGGAGCTAAACAGTCCAAGAAAACTTTGTTTTAAATGGAGAGAAAAGCAGAATTTTAACTTTATACCAGTGTACTTTTGAAATCCCATTCATATTTTTCTTTGTGGAAACAGTGAGGACATTTAAAAAGGCGTTTGTTTGTTTGTTTCCTTACAACAATGTAGGGTGTGGGAGCAGAATGCTACCTGAGGCATTGAAGAGGCAGAGACCTAGGCTCCACCCTAGGCGGTTGCCAGAAACGGGAAGAGGAGGAAGGGAGGGCAGAATGGGCACAGAGGCCTAGAGGCTTGAAGGCAGATTAAAGCAGCCTGAAGGGCAGCCTGAAGCACACAGGGTGGACAAAAGACTTTTACGTGGTCTTAAAGTCCATCCTCCAGCTTTAATGATTCGGACCTGGATGGGGTGGCCCTTGCCATCGGTGACTTGAAGCCCCCCCGTGTCTGAGAGTATCCAGGACTTTTCGCTGGCTAACTTTCCTCGTGGGATGTGGAGGACTGAATACTGTGCTCCGATGTCGACAAGGAAGTCAACAGGGGTCCCCTCCGCTTTAAGAGTTACCCAGGGCTCGGGGAGAGGGTCCGAACCCCGACTCCCCTAATCACTTAGTTCACCTAGCTCTAAGATTTTCTACTCGATTAGCCTTGCCTTTCTTCCCAGCGACCCCCCTCGGACATTCTTGGGCCCAATGCCCTATCTCCTTGCAGCATGCACACTGATCTTTCTGCAGCCTCTGCTTCCCCCCACCTCTGGTGGTTCCTTTACCTCCTTTTTGAGTCATCAGCCAGTTGCCAGAGACGACGGTCTCCTTCCTCAGGATGGTCGGCAATGGTAGCTAGTAGTATTCTGACCAGGTCTCGTGTCTGTTTGCTGCTGGCAGCCTCCATGGTGTGAGCCTGCCTATCCTCAGGAGGCTCCCAGTTGTTGTATACTTTTCGGCTCTTACCAGCAAATCCTACAGACTTTTTTTTCTCCCAGTCTGTATATTTTCTGTCATTTCCTTCTGATGTCTGCGGCCGATTGATTTACAAAGGCATGATAGCAACTGCCTTGCTTTCCAGAGCCTCTGGATCCATAGGGGTACAGGCACAGAACACCTCCATGATTCATTCCAAAAAGGCTGTCAGGGACTCATCCTTTCTTTGTTGTATGTTCCCCCACCTTGGCCAGATTGGTTGGCTTTCTAGTAGCCATTCGGAGACCCCCATTAGAGTCTGGCGGTAGACCCGGAGCCTCTCCTTACTGTCTGCCGTATTAAAATCCCACTCGGGCCGAGTTAAGGGGAATGAGTTATCTATCTGTGCCTAGTTGGTGGTGGGATTCCCGTCTGCACCTGGAACTAGTTTTAGGCCTCATTGAGGATTCTTTTCCTCTCCTTAATCGTGAACAGGACCTGCAAAAGCTGCTGGCAGTCATCCCATATGGGCTGATGGGTAAAGAGAACAGAATCTAATAAATCAATAAGCCCTGCCAGTTTTTCTAAAAACTTTGGATTAGTTGAGTCCGCCACACAATGCTCCACAAAATGACACACACAAAAACAGACAAACAGAGGGCCCCTAGAAACAATCCCGACGGTTTCCCTCGCAAGCAGCCCCTTCAGGCCCTTGGCGGAAACCTCCCGACGGCTTCCTCGCAAGCAGCCCCTTCAGGCCCTTGGCGGAAACCTCCCGACGGCTTCCCTCGCATGCAGCCCCTTCAGACTCTTGGCGGAATCTCCAGACGGGGTGAGGGACGTCTCCCTACACTCCCCACCAGCGACCCCTCCAGCGCGTCCCGCCTAGGTCCTTTGCCGGTCCTTCAGAAAATGAGCTCACACAGAAGAGACAGACGACAGACAGACATTGACCATGGTCAGTCAGGCTCTTCAGGTCGGGAGTCCCTCGGGGGTTTTGGGGGTATCCCGGACGAACAGCCATATGTTATGCCCAGAATTCGGGACCCCAAGAACCATTCAGGGAGCCGAGTCCCGATGCAAGAACAAAAGAGCATTTAATCGAGCTAGCTCGAGCTCAAATCTCCTACCGCACCGACGCAGCAGTGGGTCGAGAGAGAGAGAGAGAGTTTCCCCAAGGTTGCAAGAGTTTTAAAGGAGTAGTGGGAAGGGTGATGGTCGTGGCCCTAGCCGATTGGCAGAGGTCAGGGTCCCTGTTCCCTTCCAAGGCGGAAACAGGTGTCTCTAGCTTGCAAGGCAGGAAACAGGTGTCTCTATTTGGGTGGAGATCGGGTGCTCTAAGGATTGGTCCCAGCTGGTGGTCAGTGAGAAGTGAATCTGATTAATTGGTCAGGGCTGGTCTATTGAGGGGTGGATCCTATTTGATTTGATCCTAGTCTTTTGGAATCCAGAGTTTCCCTAAACCACCACGGGTTCAATGAAAGATCACCTTGGGAAGTGTTGTGGTCAAAGCTGCCCCGCAGCACCCCTAGGCTCTTTGCCCACCCTGCCCGTCAGTTGGCTGCGGGGGCCTCCGGGTGGAGGGGGGCGGCTCGGCTTTTTGAGGCACGCTGGACTCAATTGCTGCCATAGAAACGGGTTTTGTTGCTCCTCATTAGGCCTGAGCCAACGGCTTTCTATCCTGCCTGGAGTGTGACCAGGAATAGTGGAGCGTGTCTGTCTCCCGTGGAGGTAGTGTCTCCTGCTTCCCTGTGACCGGAGAGATCGGAAGCATAACCTCCGCATCCCGAGCAGGACACAGAACAAAACAGACATTTGCGGCACTGTCTGGTCGGGATTCGGGTTGAGAAGGTCACGTTTGCCAGGCTGTGATAAGAACAGGAGTGCGCCCAGGACGCCCTGTTCCAGGGAGCTTGGCGTCGTGTGGCGTGGCAGCTTCCATCATTCCCACGGCCCCGGAGGCGGCAGGGTCTGCGGTGTCCACAGCGACCCCGGCCAGTGCGGCAGCCTCCGCGAAGAGCTGCCTCGAGTCGCCATGCTCGTGGGGGACATGGAGGTGACGTTGGCCTTGTGGGCAGCGCGGGACCAACATATCTCACCAGGGACTGAACCCGTAGGAATGACGGAACACGAACGTCAGGAAACGAGCTTCGGCTTAGAGCGGACCCAGGCCCCACCAAGCGGGCCCAGGCGGGAAACCATGGGGCTCCCTTCCCTCGGCATGAGTTTGGAGGACCAGACCCGACAGTTTGCAAGGAGTTGATGCCGGCCCAGCTCGGATCTGGTGAAGGTTTTAGGGAGGTCGTCTAGGGACTGACACCAGAAGGGGCTTGAAAGGCAAGAGAGGGCCATTAGCGCGAGTGAGAGGCTCTCAGGGCAAGGAAATAGCACAGAAAGGTCATGAAGGATAAAGGAGTCCAGAAACCCTGTGTGACTGTGTGTGGGTGTGTTGGGCGTGTGTGGCGTATGAGTGTGTGGTATGTCACAAATGTTTCTGTGCGGTGGGTTGCGTGTGCATGTGTGTTTGTGAGCGTCTGGATGGACGTGTCCACACAGGTGTCTCATGCCGACCTCCGGCCCCACACGTGCCCTGGGAAATGGATTCGGGGCAGCAGATCCCTCACTGCTCCCGACTCAGGAGGGAACAGGATGTGAGATGGCCAGATGGAGGTCTTGGAAAGCTCTTGCAATTGATAGAGGAGATCCTGAGCGGGGAGAGGCCTCTCAGGGCCACATGCCCCTTCAACCATCTCTTCCTCCACCTGGGCCTTGGTGGGACCTCCAAGGGAGGGGCAGGCTCATTGCGGTGGTGTAGAATGACCTGGAGGGAGCTTGCCATCCTGGGCTCCCAGGGATGAATCATCACGGGGAATTTTAGAATCGACATCCTCCCTGAAGCAGGAAGTTGAGGGCCAGGACCCACCGCAGGTTCAATGAAAGCCCACCTTGGGAGGTGTACAGTCAAAGCTGAGGGCCACGTAAGAGGCTGCAGCACCCCTAGGCTCTTTGCCCACCATGCCCGCCAGTTGGCTGCGTGGGCCTGCGGGTAGAGGGGGGCGGCCCCGGCTTTTTGAGGGCCAGGTAGGTGGCCTGTAGCACCCTTAGGCTCTTGGCCCACCCTGCCTGCCATTGGCTGTGGGGGGTCCCCGGGTGGGGCGGGGGGCATCCTCGGCTTTATGAGGCACGCTGGACTCCATTGCTGCCATAGCAACGATTTGTTGCTCCTCAGTTAGGGCCCAAGCCTGCGACATTCTATCCTGCCTGGAGTGTGACCAGGAAGGTAGTGGTGCGGTTTCTGTCTCCGGTGGTGGTAGGTGTCTCCTTCTTCTCCTGTGACCCGAGAACTCGAAGCGTCACCTCTCTGCATCCAAGCAGGACACAGAAGAAAACAGTGATGCGGGACGCAATCAGGACTGGTGACGGGTTCAGAATGTCACGTTTGCCAGGCTGTGATAGGAACACGCAGGTGTGCCCAGGGCGCCCTGTTCCAGGGAGCTTGGCGTGTGTGACGTGGCGGCATCCATCCTTCCGAAGGCCCCAGCAGGGGGCAGTGTCGGCGGTGTCCGCAGCCACACTGGGCCAGTGCGGCAACCTCCGCGCAGATCTCCCTCGAGTTGGCCAGGTTCGTTGTGGGGACGTGGAGGTGATGGTGGCCTTGTGGAGCAGCGCGGGACCAACACATCTCACCAAAACAGGGACTGAACCCTTAGGGATGACGGAACATGAACGTCAGGAACCGAGCTTGGGCTGTGAGGGGACCCAGGCCCAACCATGTGGGCCAAGGAGGGGACCATGGGGCTCCCTTCCCTCGGCGTGAGTATGGAGGACGAGTTCCGACATTTTGGGAAGGAGTAGATGCGGCCCATCTCGATCTGGATGGGATTTAGGGAGTCGTCTAGGGGCTGACACCAGCAGGGGCTTGAAAGGCAAGAGCGGGCCATTAGCGGGGGGAGAGGCGTCTCAGGGCAAGGAAATAACACAGAAAGGTCATGGAAGTGAAAGGAGTACAGACACCCTGTGTGCCTGTGGTGTGTGTGCTTGTGGTGTTTGTGCCTGTGGTGTGGTTGTGTTGCGAGTGTGTGTGTATGTGTGTGTGGGGTGTCACAATGTGTGCTGTGTGGTGGATGCATGTGCATGTGAGGTGTGTGAGCGTGTAGATGGACGTGTCCGCAAGTTGTCTCGTGTGGGCTACCGACACGTGCCCTGGGCATGTCGTTTTTGGGGCATCAGATCCCTCACAGCCTCCCGACGCAGGAGGGGAATAGGATGTGAGATGGCCAAATGGGGGCCTTGGAAACTTCCTGCACATGATAGCTGAGACCCTGAGCGGGGAGAGGCCCCACATGGCCACATGCCCCTCACCCCGCCTCTTCCTCCACCTCGGCCTTGGTGGATCTCCGAGGGAGGGGGCAGTCTCAGGGCATTGGTGTCGACCTGACTGGATGGAGCGTGCTAGCTGGATCCCAGTGGGTGCATCATCAACGGGGAACTTTAGGATCCTCATCCTGCGTGAAGCAGGAAGTTGAGGGCCATGACCCACCGCGGGTTCAATGAAAGGCCACCTTGGGAGGTGTTTCGGTCAAAGCTGAGGGCCACGTAAGTGGACTGCAGTACCCTTAGACCCTTTGCCCACACTGCCTGCAAGTTGGCAGCGGGTCCCCCGGGTGGGACGTGGGCGGCCCCGCCTTATGAGGCAAGCTGGAACCCATTCCTGCCATAGCAAACGTTTTGTTGCTCCTCAGTAAGGCCCAAGCCTTTGGCTTTCTATCCTGCCTGGAGTGTGACCAGGAATGTAGTGGAGCGGTTCCTGTCTCCCGTGCAGTACGTTCCCTTCTCCTCCTGTGACCGAGAACTCGGAAGCGTAACCTCTGCGCATCCCAAGCAGGACACAGAACAAAACAGAGATTCGGGCACTTTCAGGTCCGTTTCGGGGTTCAGAAGGTCACGTTTTGCCAGGCTGTGATAGGACGGGGAGGTGCGCCCCAGACGCCCTGTTCCAGAGAGCTTGGAGTCGTGTGGCGTGGCAGCTTCCATCATTCCGATGGCCCCCGCAGGCGGCAGGGTGTGCGGTGTCCACAGCCACACCGGGCCAGTGCGCAACCTCCGCGCAGAGCTCCCTCGAGTCTTCCATGCTCGTGGTGGAGACGTGGAGGTGACGATGGCCTTGTGGGAGCAGCACGGCACCAACACTCTCACCATAACAGGGACTGAACCCTTAGGGATTCGGAACACGAACATCAGGAACCGAGCTTGTGCTCAGAGGGGGACCCAGGCCCCAATAAGTGGGCCCAGGAGGAGACCATGTGGCTCCCTTCCCTCCGTCAGAGACTGGAGGACCATCCCGGCAGTTTGGGAAGGAGTAGACGCGGGCCCAGCTTGGATCTGATGGGGTGTTAGGGAGGTCGTCTAGGGACTGACACCAGCAAGGGATTGAAAGGCAAGAGAGGGCCATTATCGGGTGGAGAGATGGCTCAGGCAAGGAAATAGCTCAGACAGGTCATGAAGGAGAAAGGAGTCCAGAAACCCTGTGTGCCTGTGGTGTGGTTGTGTTGGGTGTGTGTGGCGTATGTGTGTGGTATGTCACAAATGTGTTCTCTGTGGTGGGTTGCGTGTGCATGTGTGGTGTGTGAGTGTCTGGATGGACGTGTCCGCACAGGTTCCTCGTGCCGACCCCGGCCCCCTCACGTGCCCTGGGCACATGGATTCGAGGGCAGCAGATCCCTCACTGCCCCCCGACTGAGGAGGGGAAAGGATGTGAGATGGCCAGATGGAGGCCTTGGAAAGCTCCTGCACTTGATAGATGAGATCCTGAGTGGGGATAGCCTCTCAGGCCACATGCTCCTCACCCCCGCCTCTTCCTCCACCTCGGCCTTGGTGGTACCTCCAGGGAGGGGCAGGCTAGGCGGTGGTGTCCATCCTGACCTGGAAGGAGCATGCCAGCCTCGGCTCCCAGTGGGTGCATCATCACGGGGAATTTTGGGATCCACATCCTGCGTTTAGCAGAACGTTGAGGGTCAGGACCTACAGGGGGTTCAAA
>JAINVK010000670.1:0-29313 GCA_030068075.1 Paguma larvata
CAAAGAATGGAACAGGATCCCCAGGGGAGAGTCCAGGTAAGACTGTACGACAAACACCTGGAGTTGGACTGCAGGGACACCTCCAAGGAAAATGGAGTGAAGGGGAGAAAATGGGTAGATGGATGGCCGGAGTTCTGAATGAGGCAGAAGAATGAGAAAATGCAGAGAGTGACGGTCTTCCCCAACTCAAAGACTGACTCAGGAAGGAGAAACACCTGTGGGCTTGGCAAACAGTGACGTCTCAAAGAGCCACGTGCAAGCCTTGTCAACTTGAGCCGGTCCCCACCCCTTGTCTAACTTCTCTCATTGTGAGAGAATGAGAAGCCTGAGACACTGTCAACACAGCCATCAAATGGCAGGTGTCAGGTGGACTGCACTAGGTATGAAAGAACACACTGTACTGTCCATCCTCGGTTTGGACAGGGTCATGTGTGCTGAAACGTGTGTCCATCTTTCTGCTCCCACTTGCCAGAAGAACAACATTTGGGAGGTCAAGGGTAAGGGACAGGGAGACTCAAAAAAGCAGCGTGCCTTACAAATTCACGCTGAAAAAGATAGAAATGGCCTCCCGAGCGTAGAATCCAATATTCTGGCCCTGCCTTCTAGACAGTGGATGTATATTGGGGCTACTACACTCCCATTTCCAGGCTAAACCACATAAGTAGACTTCAAGGAGTTCTACAAAAATGATCACCAATGAAAATGCCTGAGCTCTTTGGTTGTAGTCAAACAACGAACCAAGATTCCGATGCCATCTATCAAACTTGCTTGGCCTTAGATTCCATGCTGGCTTCTGAGAGAAGTGTTTGTGGAAAATTTAACCTGAACACCTGCTGCCTAGGGAGAGATGATGAGGAAAACCTCACAGACGGGATCACAGATCAAAAAAAAGGGGGCTCATGTCCCAGTCCAGACCGGAAACAGGTGGAACACCGGAGACTTCTTTGGTGGACGGTTTCAACTCTTGGAGGAATCAAAAGCCTCATGGGAATTCGATTCCTACATTTCAGAGGGTGCTTAATGTGAGCCTGCTGTGCTACCCTGCCTGTATGGTCTGCCTCCAGTCTCATTGTGAACAGAGTTTACAGAGAGAAAAGAAAAAAAAAAGACGGCCACTCATGTAAAGTAGTGATAAAAGTACCGACCTCTAATGTGAGATGGTGCTCTTTGAGGCTAGACAGGGGACCTGAGCGTGAAAGGGGCGAATGTGGTAGGGTCCGCTCCCTAAAGCAGGGGGAAAAAACCCTCAAGGCAACCTGGCTTCACGTAATGGGACAGCATCCCTCAGGACCTTGTAACGTGAGAGCTTATTGAGACTGCATGTTCGTATGTTACTCTATATGTGAGACAAAGAAGTCAAAGCTACAGAGAAGACTACACTACGTGGGGTTCGGGCTCAGTTCCTTGCGTAGAACGAACTGAGCAGTGCCGGCAGGAATACATTTGCTTTCTGGAAAGAAAAGCCTCCGTGTCAGCTCCCTGTTTGCTGGGCGGCTGAGACATTCTTGTGCCTGCTGTTTCCTTTCATCCCAACCCCTCAGGTGTTTCCTTCTTACTCTCAGGAAACCAGGCTTGCCTAGGTACTGCAGCTCAAGTCAGCAGTCCCGGTATGACTCCATTTTACCTGAGCTGAATACCTTTGGGCCTCAGTGTGTTGCTTCTGGTTTATTCTTGTTATGAATGAGAAGAATTCTTCCTTTGAAAAACCACGTGAAGAATACCTGCTTATAACCTTGGGTTTGGGGAAGGCAAGGTCAGCTGGCAAGTTCACAAGGGGGCTTTCACATGCTAAGGAGTCCAGACTGCTGCCTGGCTAGCTATTGTCAAGCTAGAGTTGATTTGCCCCCAGGCATAGCATTTAAATAAGGGCAATTAGTGGTTGCTGGAGAAACATTTTCCTCTGCCAGCCTCAAGTATTTGTCAAGGGGCTGTAGGTGACAAGGAACTTACATTTTGTTCGCTTGAAATGTTTATTTACTTTTGGAGAGAGGGGAGACAGGAGAGACAGACAGAGAAAGGGAGTGTGTGGAAACAAGAGAGAGAGAAGAGAGAGAGAGAGAGAGAGAGAGAGAGAGCCATAGTTAGAGCCAGAGCCAGAGCAAGACAGAGGGAATAAGCACCAGGAGAGGGGCAGAGAGTGAGGGAGACCCAGAATGTGAAGCAGGCTCTGAGGCTGCGCTCTCAGCACAGAGCCTCTCTGCTCTCTGGGGCTGGACACAGGCACTGTCACATCCTGACCTGAGTTCAAATTGGAGGCTTCAGGGACTCAGACACCCCAGGAAATGCTCTTTTCTCTGCCATTTCCTTCTTGCCTTTGTTCCTCACATCGCTAGGGAGGGCAGGCTGATCTGGGGGCTCCAGGAGACTGAGCCTATAGGGTTCTGGAGATGAGGCCCATGGCTTTTCCTTGTCATTTCCTAAGATACTGTCAACTGATGGAGGCTCCATCAGTTTCAGCATTTGTCTTCTGTCCTCTCCTTGGCGCTTGGGCAGCCACGAGTGCCTGAGGAATGTCACACAGATCTCTCCTGGCGGTGGGGACTGGTAATGCTAGCTTGCGTGTGGCCCTCAGCTTTCCTTGTGCTCCCTCATCCAGCACATGGATGATTCCCAGTTAGGCAGCCCACGTGTGTTTGTTCATTCAGAAAAGAGCCAGCTTGCCAGATTGGGCCTCTGTCTTTGTTCTCAGAATTCTCCCATGCTCATCTGACATGAAGATCTTCTGCTTTCTGTGTACCCATTCGCATGCGCTTGCTCTGTTTGGAAGTCAGTCCCCACTGTGGGGAATTCGAGGCCACACCTAAGAGCAATGTCCCCTCATTCTGACTGAGGAGCTCGGCCAAGGCATCCTGACTCTGGCCTAGGGTGGGCAGAAAGGCCCTCGGGCCTTGCCTTTGAGAAATATTTGGACAAGAGAAAGACATAGGGCACTTGGAGGTGCCAGACAAACGTTAGAGTGTTGGCAAAGCCAGAGAATCGGAAGGAAGCATTGTCAATTTCAGGGAGAAGAGCAACAGAGCTTGTCGGGTTCTGTGAGTTTTCTCCTATTTTCTACTGAAATGAAAGCCCTTGAAGCCGTGATGTCTCCAGAGCTGATTCCTCCAGAGGTCTTGAGTCACATTGAAACTGGTAGGGCTCTCAGTCCCATAAGGAACGATCAGGGGATTGGTGGCCGACTCCCTCTCCAGCCCGAGCTCGCCTAGAGCAGTCCGTTTCTGATATCCCCAAAGAACCAGGAGCTCCCTTGCTACTGACCTGGTGGGGCTGGGCATTCATGGTTTCCCCAGTAGGCCTCCTTCCCCGGGCTGCTTGACATGGCTTCGTATGGAAAAGCAAATGGTTCCCACACAGGGGTTTCGCTTCCAGAAGTAGTCAGTGCATTGCCTGCTCAAGGAATACTTCCACGAGCCTGATTCCAAAACACCCGAAGTGTGAATCCCGTTCCGCCAAAACCACTGGTGACTGTCCACTGTAGGTCAGTGGAAGAAATGCACTCAGTGCCAGAAGCTTCTCATCCCTTTCTCAAGTCCCAATGGCTGAATTCTTGCTTGGCCAGCCCTGGGAAGCGCAGGGAAGGGTAGACCTTCTTTCCTTCCATCTCACAGATGGTTCCCCTAGGCACACTGTGCCTCAGCCCTGGTCGCCACCGAAAGGTCTCTTGAAAGAACGACTGCATCGGTGCAGGTTCCAAACACTTGAGAACCAGCCGGAGCAGGGACCGTTTGCCTCTCCATCAATGGCACATCTATTTCCTGATGGGCAGGACAGTCTTCCCTCTGTTTCTGGAGGAAGAATACAGACCTCCAGCAGAATGGCACTCTCAGGTGTGCAGGAGACCGTTTCGTGAAGGCCTGAGGCCCAAGCCCCTGGAACCCAGGGTGAAGCATTATGGCCTCGAACATAAGACCTCGACTGCAGGCTGCGAGCTGAAGAACTGAGGTTCAAGCCCTTGTCACCCCAGGTGGAGGAAAAATCACCGGAAAGAGAAGTCCTCGTTTGCAGAGCTGCAAGGCCGAAGATGGGCCTTTTAAGTCTTTCTTCTCCCCCCAAGTCAATTTTGGGCTGGGGTCTCTTACATATATTTTGCTTCGAATGATTTCTTGGTGTGGATTGTCATGGAAATAAAATCAGATCCTTTCTGATAGATGCTCCTATACCTTCGAAGTATATTCCCTTTGAATTGACGTTTGAAGAATGCTGCCTGACTCTCAGGGATGCGGTCATTGCGGCAGGTTTTGGGTGAGAGACATTAAGAATGGTCGTGATATTGATACTCTTAGGGAGCAGCTTGAGAGAAAAACATGTTTTCCACGTAAACTTTGACTGTCGCCAGAGCCTTCATGAATATCCGTCTTCTTTGTGCTTACGCTCTCAACCCGTGATTTTTACCAGAATGTGGCCATAGGTACGTTCTGACTGCATGTAAAGTGTTTTATTCACCCTCATCTACTGATTGTTGGAACATTCTATGTAATCTAAAATCCAAATCATTCTTTGAAGTTTTATTGAATGCGTGAATGTTTTCATTGGTTTTTTACTAGGAACTTTGAGAAACTGGAATGATTTCATCCTGTCAATCTTACAAGATGTATACTTGGCGTGCTAGAAAAAATGTATAAAAAGCCTGGAGGAAGAATAAACTTCGGGCAGTCCTGATAAGAGGCTGTTTCCAAGAGACTGGCTCTGCATCTTCTCTCCCACCCATACCAACCCTCACGCAGGTGAAACCCTGGACCAGCCGGATACCCTGAGAGAAGGAGCTGGTCTACTCTCAGGGCAGACTCCGGCCCAGGTGTAGCCGATGGAGGTGTCCTTTGATGACAGTCCACAGGTGTTCTCACTTGCCAGACACTCAGCTTGCCGGGAGCTGGAGTAGGCACTGAATTCTAACTGGAGCCCATTCTCTTCTGGAATGATGAACCTTGGTCCCCAGGGTGCCTCTTTGCCTTTGATTGCACTCTCCTCAGACTAGGTTCGACTTGGGAGTCGTCCAGAGCAAGAGCCTCAGAGGAACATACTCTTTGGAAACTAGAACATGCCAGGATCCAGGGGTCTGTGTCAGGTACACAGCAGGGTCCGAGCACTGGTGTGGAGTACCCAGTCACCTCCTGATCCAATAGACAGCTCTCAGTGTCTGGCATCCCAGAGAATAGCAGGCCCCTCTGTCCCTGGGGGCTTGGTGCTTAGTCAGCTCGGGTCGTTGCAGGGATGGGGAGCCAGCTGGCCTGTCTCCCCAAGCTGACAGAGGGGCCTTCACACTGCAGATTCGACGGCTCATGCGTTTGAACTCTGGAGAATGCTCAAAGGGTCTCTGAAGTGATGATTGGACCCGGTCTGGTTCTAACCACTTGAGCTTCAGCCAGGAGCCCCAAACAGCCAGAGCTGAATCACTGCTGCCCCTGTCCTCTACGGGGAAAGGGCAAGAAACAGACCCAAAGCCAGGACTTTCCCTCTCTTTCTGAAGGAAGAACGCAGGCCACTTGGTCACAGGACCCCCATGTTGCCTGTTAAGGACTCCCTTCAAAAATCCCACAGGTGTTGCTTACAACTGAGAGGGCCAGCTTGCTAGGAGATGGCACTAGTCACTTCCTTTTCCATGTCATGTCTTTCGGATTCCTAGTGAAGCATTCTGGCCCTCGGTGAATCTATTTTCAGCGTATTTTCAAACGAGTTCCTCTCTGGGGTCCAGCCCATAGAGACTCTGAGAAGAATATCCTCGGTGTTCAGCTGGGGATCGTATGCCAAAATCGGGACTGTGTGAAAGGTATGGGGACAGGCACCCCGGTAAGTTGTTGTCAACCCCATGCAGGCATTCAGAAGCCTGGGCATTGGAAGGGCCCAATTAGACATTGGCACTTAGCCTGGGCCTGACGGCTGGGAAGGGAGCGCACCTCCTTTCTTGGCTGAGGGCACATGCAATGACACATCCCCTTTCTGGATTGTTCCCATTCCCATTGGAAGTATTGTAGTTTGGCAGTCCTTATGGCCACTGCCTTCCCGTGCCTCCAGGTCTATGTCTGTCCCTGTTTAGACTTAGGAAGCATGGAGCTGTCACTCACTGTACCCGCGCCCAGTGATAGAGTTTCCTACAGGTCTGTGCATGTTGGATGTGGCGAGCCCCAAGCAAGGCAGCCCATCCACTGCTATTGGCAGGACTTGCGCTTCCTAAGACTTGGATTGACCTTGCCTCTGTGGCCCCGAGGGGCCAGCGGGACCACAGGCTATGGAGCTGGGTGCAGCTCACCACCACAAGGAGGTTTCTGGGTCAGGTCCTAGGCGCGAAGAGCCCTGTGTATCAAGAAAGTGCCTCAGCAATCTCAGCGGTCCAGCAAATTCATTCCGTGCTCTTAGTGTGGCCCTCAAGGCTCTGGTCTGTGCACTGCTATCTTCCTCCAGTATGCTCAACAGTGACAGTTCTGGCTAGAAGGAATAGATACTCAACAGCCCCAAGCATAGTGGCAGAAGGAAGGAACTGGCAGATAGGTTGAAACCCATTGGGGCAGCACCTGGTGTTGGCCTCCTTGAGAATTCACTCCTTACAGCCCATTTTCGAGTTTTCACGTGCTGTCAGCATATGGAACCTCATGTGGGATGGATCTACGTGGTAGGAATTGTCAAAGAAAGCCAGGAATATCCTTTAATAAACATGGACTGAGTCAAGGTGCTGGCCATTGTGCTACGTGTCTGCCAGAAATGCAGCGGGATGTACTAGATCATGGTAGTCTTGTCCCTTCACAAAACTTTAAGGTTGCACTGGTTTACAATAAAGAGAGCTTGCCCTGAGAATCATTCACAGACTGTAATCACTTCCCACCTTACAGCATGTTTTGTCTTCTAAAGGTGCTTGACACCTGCCAAGCTGTGAGGTTCTCTATGGCCAAACCAAAACAATAACGCAGGCCTACTAGGCCAGAAACCTGAGTTCCGGAGACTCCTGCAGAGATGAACAAGCATACGGGGAAATCTATCCGGCTGAAGGAAGGCCAAGGGCCCTTTGGGCCAATTATTCCAGGGTCACAAAGAATGGATTAGGTTCCCCAGTGGAGAGTCCAGGGTATGACTGTTGGAGAAACACATGGAGTGGACTCCAGGGAGGGCTCAGAGTGAATATAGAACAAATGGGGTGAAAATGGGTAGATGAGGGCAGAGTTCTGAATCAGGGATAAGAGTGAGTTGATGCAGAGGGTCACAAGGCTAGCATGGTCTTCCCCAGCTCCCACACTGACTGAGGATGGAGACACCCGTGTGGGCTTTGGCAAATCCTGCCATCTATTAGTTCCACCTGAAAGTACTGTCAGCAAGGAGCCTACTCAGATTCTTTCCTCAGGGTCAGCGGGAAAATCCTGGCTCCTGTTACGTGTCCTGCGCTTGCCTTCAGTACGTGGGGGCAGCAGTGAAACAGCTGTAGCAGGGGTGTACTCCCACCCCTTGCGCAAGGGCTTGAAAGTGGGACTTGGTGCCGGATCCTATCCAAAGGTCCTTTCTGTGCTGGCCACAACCCTGAGTATTCTGCCCACGTGAACACCTGCTGTCCTCCAAAATGAAGGGATCTTCTTTAGTGGGGCTGAGGCCTGGGGGACAACTGGAGACCTATGTTCGTGCATCCTCTAGCCAGCTAAGCAACACCGTGTGCTTAGGGCCAGAAGGGCCAGGTTTCCTCTTGGAAAGTAGAGCCAGAGAGCATTCAATTTCCTTCAAACTGACTGGGAAACTGGCAGCACTCCTACAGTCATGGCTGTGTATGTAACCAGCCCAGGGTCTGGAACATGAACTGAGTCCTAGCTAGAAAGGCAGCAATGGGATGGACATGAGGACAAGCAGCGCCCAAGTTCTGCATCTCCTAAGGGAATAGCATCCATCTGCACAGGAGATGCCTATCTTACTTAACTCTCGATCCAGGCAGGAGGACGGCTCCCTTCCTGAAACGTGTGGCTTAGCCTGCACGAGCATTCTCCAGCGGGCACCTGCAGGTGCTCTAGGCCTGGGGATATCCAGAAAGTCTGCAAGCCAACTCCCAGTCCCCCTGTGGCCACGCCTATTGCACACTCACCAAAATGGTACCGGACTCGCCGCTTCATCGGAAAGGAGAGGGCTCTGAGACTCTGGCTCTGAAAGGATTCCAGGGAGCCCCTGGTTTCAAAAGAAGAGCAATTATTTACTATCGTTAGAACAGCCTGCTGAGGAACAAGAGCTCAGGGACATAAGGGTGCGGTCTCCTCTGCAGCATCCAGACTCTGAGAGCCCCGCACTGGCTCAGGAACTGACTGGAAACGCACTTCCAATCCTTGAAACATGGTTGTGTAGGAGACAGCCACGTAGTCTTGCTGTGTGAAACGGAGCAAGGGACAAAAGCCGCATTGGGAGAGGAGTGACTGCCAGGTGAGGCAACGTTCTCCGTTCAAATGAGCACAGGTCGAATCGAGGAAGGAGAGATCTCCAACATCCCTTCCTCTTCTCTCACACAGGAGGCCGGATCCTCCCTAAACGCTGGCTTAAACTCCCATCAAGCAATCTCCCTGGCCATCTTTCCACACCCTAGGTTTGGGGACAGCCTCGCAATTCTCCAATGAAAAGGAGAAGGGTCCAGAGCAATAACTATATCACCATCCCAAGGACACCACCAAACTCCCAAGCTGAAACAAGAGGATATTGCTCTAAGAAAGTGGCTCTGAATCAATTCCGTGGAGAACTTTCTTCACAAAAAGGGCTAAGTGGGGGACACAGCGTGCCAGGGCTCATCGCACGTGAGATTTGGAGAATGTCCAGAATGAAGTACCCAGTGCAGTCTCCTCTGAACCGGGTTGTATCCAGATAAACAAACGACTGTGGGCTTAGGCCAAGGGAGCCCCTGAGCGACTACACCTGGGAGCCCTGTCAGCTAGAATCCTGCATAGTTTCATGAGGACGGAGTGAGTTGTGGCTTTGGTCTGCCCCTCCTGCTTCTTCAGGCACTTGAGGGAGGCAGCAGTGTTTGAGCTGTAGCTATTGGCTTCTGCTGGCTCTTGCTCAGGAGTCTGCCCCAAGGACTTAGTTTCCTAATTCCTGGAAAGGGCTCTTCCAGGCCTACCCCACTCCCGCTTTACCTACTGCCCATGTGCGAACTTTTTGCTTCTCAGAATGAAGGCTAGGGAATCATCCAGGTCAGTGAGGCGAGCCGGCTCCCCTTTGCCTTACATAGCACAGCAGCGCCAGCACCAAGCAAGAACCAAGGGACACAAGGCCTTCATTCCTGATATCTCTCACTGAGCGCTGGAGCAGATTCAGAGTCTGAGGCCTACCAAGGAGTGTCAGCTTAGTGAGTGACGGCTGCATGGTTCCTAAGCATGAATGAATGCAGAGTGAGAAACACAGTAAGGGAGAGGGAATGTCTATAGCCATGAGCAAAGTGTTCTCACTATTTCGACAATGGGAATGAGGCTAATATGGCATAGAGATGGGTGTCTTCCCATCCCCTAGGCCCAACAAGGAGGCCAGCTCCCCTCTAATGTGTCTGGCCCAGCCTCCAAGCAGATCGGTCTCCAGGAGACGGCCGCCAAGGCCCTAGGCCTCTGGATGTCCATGTGGTCCTGCAACCAAAGGCCAGGGCTCCTTTGGCTCAACCGTTCCGACAGTCCCAAGGACTGATCCACATTGGACATCTCCAAGCTGGAGACAGAACTCTGAAAGAGTGAATTCGCATGGACCCTGAGATGGGCCTCGATGGCTAAGAAACAATGTCATTCAACTTGATGCACCTAGGCCTGATTTGACAAGTTCCATGCTGAATGGAACTTCGTGAATGCTACACCGACTCTGGGCGCCAAATCCGTTCAGTGTCTCGTATTCTCTGCACCAACCGTATCTTCCCCCTGACACCCTGCAGTCATGTGCAGTGTGGTTCGTTCTTGTCATTCTGGCCCCAGCAAATGTCACGTCAGGCAGGCCTCTCATGCCCTCCGATGACTCCCCAGCCTGTCCTCACAGCACACTCGTTCTTTTCATGATGACAGCCCTTGCCCTAGTTTTCACATGTCTTGTCCTTCATCCCTGTGTTCCTCTCCCCTCCAGACTGTGAAGACTTGGCAGGCAGGGACCACTTTGTCATTGTAAGCCTTGCACATGGGCCCACCGGATGGCCAAGCATGAGGTGAGTGCTTGGAGCAGTTCCTGAAGGAATAAATGGAAGCACCTTTGGCCACTCCATCTCGAGTTTGACCAGCTTACTCTGTGGAGATAACTGGGAGTATGGGAGATTCCTGTGGAATG
Source organism: Paguma larvata (assembly GCA_030068075.1). Taxonomy (NCBI): domain Eukaryota; kingdom Metazoa; phylum Chordata; class Mammalia; order Carnivora; family Viverridae; genus Paguma; species Paguma larvata. Next base: position 10,246 of record JAINVK010000670.1, read on the forward strand.
TGAGGCAGGGGAAATGCAGAATGACTCTGCATGACCTTTCCCTGGTCCAGTTCCCCCAGCCAAACTCGGCGGGCACCGCTGACACAGGAGGCTGCCTGTTGCCTGGTGTCCAGCCCTGGAGCCACAGGCATGAAATCTGCACACAAAATCAGCACCTTCATGTGGCTGCCACAAAGGCAGTGGCCCCTTTCAGGTCCCAGGGTAAAGCTCAGGACCTAGAGGCTCCAGGGCTGTGCAAGGGATCTCAGGCTTCTGCCATTCCCCTTTCTCTGTCCATCCGCAGTCTATGCTTTCCTCCTGAGGCATCCTCACGTCTGCCAGGACGATGACCCCCCTATTTCCAAATGAAGACCCTGGGGGTCCAACAAAGACTGGGATTCTGTTGGACTCTAGATTCAGTGTACAGTGCTCTGACATGTGCTTCCCTATCCCAAGTCTTCACCAACCCAAGTCTCCAAGCGTCTCTAGGCTCTCCAAGGCTTCCAGCAAGTGAAAGCCTTTCTCTAGGGAATCGGAGCTCAGTGACTCATTGATGGGGAGCCAAGGCCAATGGACCCATGATGCTACTATGGAACTCTGGAGAAACACAACACTCTCCAGGAGAACGCCGAAGGCTCTTCTTCTGTAGCTATTGTCTAACCAATGGAACTTGGCTCATCGTGATTCCAGGTGCCCTAGTCCTTTCTTCTGGAGTCTGGGCCAAGGGTGGCCCCGGGGCCCAGCAGGAAGCTACCAATTTCACGAATTCCTTGCCCATGTTTGGGCCTTTGAGCATGCAGCTCAGAAAATGGATGCTGCTGCCCCATGGCAGAGCTCTCTTGATCCCGTTCCTTCTTCTCTCTTCTCACTTCCCCAGTGTCTGCTTTTTCTTGAACACACACACCCTCAGTATGTGTGTGCCAGTGCACATGTGGCGGCTGGATAGTGAAAGGAACCCATGTGGAGAGCAAGTGGGCATGATTTCTCCCAGAATATCAGACTCTCTCATTTCTAAAAACATGATGGGAGGGATTTGAGCCATGTTCTGAAAAGGTTCCGAGCCCAGCCTTATCCTCTGGACTCTTCCTACCTCCTGTGATCTGGGTCAGTCCTAGTCTCTCGATCAGATCAGTCACCCCACTGTACAGGGAGAGTTTGGATACAGAACTCCCTACACAGTGGTCCAGGGGATTTGATGTCAGGCTCCATGAATCCTGGCTAGGGTGTCAGTGGGGAGTGGTGAGCCACACCTGTAGATGAAGTATACCGGTGGTACACTAACCCCACAGTGCATGAGTGTGCTCCCTACCTTATGAGGCGTGCATGATAATGCAGCAAAGGCTCTGCTCCAGAAGTAGGTCTGGAGCGACCACCCCATCCCACTACCACCTCCTGGTCCCAGGAGAGAAGGCATAGAGAGCAACCGGGCAGAAGCACTGTATCTCAGAATCAGAGAGTCTACTTCCACACCTGCCTCTGCTGCTAGGCACACAGAGATCTGTCCCTCAGAAGGAATGAGAGAATGCACAGAGTGACGTGACTAGCACCGTCTTCCCCAGCTCACAAACTGACTGAGGAAGGAGAAACACCTGTTGTCTTTGGCAAACAGTGCCGTCTAGTAGTTCCACCTGAAAGCCCTGTCAGCAAGGAGCCTTCCGAGATTCTTTCTTCAGAATCAGAGGGAAAGATTGGGCTCTAGGCGTGTGTCCTGTCCTTGCCGTCAGTAACTGGGGTAGCTGTGATACAGCTAGCGGTAGGAGGGAGGTGTCCCGGATGGTGCAAGTGTTTGGGAGCAAGTCTTGGTGTAGGATTGCATCCAAAGGTACTTTGTGTGCTGACCAGACCCTGGACCATCCCGCCCGCATGAAAACCTGCTGTTCTTCAAAATCAAGGCATCTCCATTAGTGAGGGGAGGGAGGCCCACTGGATACCCATGCTCACGCGTACCCTAGCCAGCTAAGCAACACCTTGTGCTCAGATTTCATGAGGGATGACAGATCCGTATTCCTACAATTTCCTCAGGAACTGGCTGGGAAACTGGCATCATTCATATGGCCATGGCCCCTGGACCATGAATGGAGACCTAGCCAGGAAAGCAGCCTTGCGATGTGCATGAGTAGAAGCAGTGCCAAAATTCTGCATCTCCCAAGGGCTTGGCGTCCCTCAACAGAAAAGTTATCTTTCTTCCTCTACTCTCGATCCAGACAGGAGGCCAGCTCCATTCCCACACCTCTGGCTTAGCCTACACACAAGCATTCTCCAGCAGGCACCTACAGATGCTCTAGGCCTGGTGATGGCCACAAATTCTGAAATCCAACTACAGGGTGCCTGTGGCCAAGCCTACTGCACACTCACCAGGATTTCCCCAGACTCCCAGCTTCACAGGACAGAACATGCCTCTGACACAAGGGCTCTAAAACAATTCCAGAGAAACTCTTGTATCCAAAGAAGAGAAAGGATTTACTATAGCTATAGTAACCTCTTCAGCAGCAAGAGCTCAGGGACATGGGAATCAATTGTCCTCTGGGACGTCAGACACTCAGAGCCCTCCATTGGGTCAGGAACTGACTGGAAACTCGTTTCCAATTCTCGTAACTCGGTTGCGTGTGGGAGAGTCCCATGGTCTCCGTGTGTGATGTGAGAGCAAACGAGCAACTCGGCAACGGGAGCGGAATGACTACAAGGGGAGTCTAAGCTATCCATTCAAAGGGTTGTGGGGAAAATCGAGGAAGGAGACCTCTACCTTCCCTTCCTTTTGTCCCACACAGGACACAGGCTCCACCACTAACCTCTGGCTTAGCCTTACCCACAAGCAGTCTCCCTGGGTCCCTTCATGTACCTTAGGTTTGGCGAGGCCCACATCATTCTGAACCCAAACTGAGAAGGGCTCAATGCAATATCTCTGTTACCGTCCCAAGGACACCACAAAACCCCCAGACTGAAAAAAGAGCATATGACTCTAAGACTCTGTCTTGGAATAGTCTTCATGCAAAGCCTCTTTCGTGAAAAGGACAAAGGGGTGGCAGTGGAGACACACAGTGCCAGAGCTGTTCATTACGCATGTGACTGGAAGAATGTTGAGCATGAAGTACCCAGCGCAGGGTCCTATCAACTGGGCTGTATCCGAAGGAGAAAGGCCTGAGGGCTTTGCCACAGGAGCCCCCTGAACAACTACACCTGAGAGTCCTGTCAGCAAGAAGCCTGCGTTCCTTCTTTGGGAGCCAGTGATTTCTGCATTGTAATATCTCTGCCACAATTCCCATCAGTTGAGGGAGGCAGCAATAGCTGTAGCTATTGGCTTCTGAGGACTCTTGCTCAGGAATCTGCAACGAGGACTTGCTTCCCTAATTCCTGCCAAAGGCTCTTCCAGTGCTGACCCTTCCGGGTTCATACTGCCCCTGTGTAAACTGTCTGCTTCACAGAATGAACACCAGTCACTCATCAGGTCAGTGAGGCAAGCTGGCTCCCCTTTACCCTGCAGAGCACAGCAGGCCAAGCACCAAGCACCTAGGGACTGAAGGACTTCTTTTCCTTGGTAGAGCAGAGCCTGATAGCTCTCACTGAGCACAGGAGCACAGTGAGAGTTTGCAGCCTAGCCAGGGGTGCCAGCTGTTGAGTGATGGCTCCATGGGTAGTATGGGGGAGAAAACGGTCTAAAAACAGCAAGGGGAAAGAAATGGGAGTCAGATGGGCCACAGCTCGACATTTCCAGTGGGCACGGGGATCCACTGGGAAAGAAGATGCCTGGCTTCATTTGCCCTCGGCCAGAAGGAGGACAGCTCAGTGCCCACATCTCTGGCCCAGGCTACGTGCCAAACATCCTCTGCCGGTCCCCTCCAAAATACCCTGGGCCTCTGAATGGTCACATACTTTTGAAATGCAGTGAATCAACAAAGACAGAGCCCTGGGACAAGACTTCTGCCCAAGTCACAAGGACTGGACCCGACTTCCGGGTGTAAGGCAGAGGATAGTGTCGTGCCCAAATTCTGGATCTCAAGAAGACCGCCGGGGAGCCGGGACTGATGCAAACGCAAAGGGTCTTTATTCGAAGCTCGAGCTCGGACTCTCGCACCTCCCGACGCAGCGGGGCAGTGGCAAGAGCCCTGAGCCAGGTTTACACAGGCTTTTTATCAGGGTTTGAGTACACTTTTTGGGTGGGAATGGGATCCTTTGAATTGATGGATTGGCATTTTCGCGGGCTAGTTTCTCATTGAGTATTTCATATTTGGCGGGCACGGGCTAGCTATGGATTGGCTTAGTTTGAGGGTCCCACACAGAATCAAATGGCCAGCGTGTGTGGGCTGGACACTGATTAGTTTTGCTAGGGGCTATTCTAGGAATCTGACCTCCTGTGGTTTCCCTGGAACTCAAGGTGGAGGCAGGGTCTGCTAATCAGGGTCCAGTCCCACCCGGGGTGCTGACCGGGTCTGCTAATCTGGGTCCGGCCTTTTGGCTACTCTGTTTCTGGAACCCGGGGCAGAGTCCAGGGTGACTCGTTTTCCTGGAACTCGGGGCCCAGAACTACTCTAAGATGGAACTTTAACCAAAATGGAGTGGCCTTAGCCTTAACAGCACTAGACTTTCACAACATGGCAATTCTCGAACACAGCAAACAGGGTTCACAGCAATCACAGCAAATGGGTCAGGAGTCTAGTGCATTCCTAAGTCTCTAACTCTAATGCCTAACAAGATTTAACATACAGCAACTTAGTCTAATACATAGCAAACGAAACAGGCCTCACAGCACCCCAAGAAAAGTTTCACAGTGTTCACAGCAAACAGCAATCAAAACAGAATTCTCAGCAATGATAACCCTTAACAAGGTTCACAGTAAGCCGAAGTCTGGGGCACACTACCTCTAACACAGTACCCCTCTATGTTTAGCAGAAGAGAGAACTGGCTTCAAACTAATGCAGGGCTGTCACTTAGGACAAGAAACTGAAAAACGCTCTCTTCATTCCCCCCTTTTTCTTTTGGATTATGTGTTGTCCCAATCATGGGACATGATGTAATGTTATGTACAGAGGAATACTTATGGCGGCATCTATGTGGCCTAAAGTGGGCCTCTGATAATTTGACTCCCATTTGCTTTCTCCTTTTTTAGGCTCTAGGTGGTCCGGTGTTGCTCAGCAGGGTTTGGCGCTAGAAGTCGCCTGCCCAGATGTGAAGAAGGCCACATTTTTCGGGGCTAGGGGAGTCATCCCTAGAGTCTGTCCTTCGGTGCTAGGATGGCTTTCCTAGTGTCTGGTCTGTCCCTCGGTGCTAGGAAGGCTCATTCCTAGGGTCTGTTGTTAAATCTGAGCAATTTAACCATAGAGCATCTTCTGGAGAAGAGAAACTAGTGGAGTCATTCAGGAAAGAAATTCCCAGATCACACTAGATTTATGAGCCGCCTTATTTAAGATCTGGGTATGTATATGTCCTCTGTATCTAACATGACATCAGCCCAAATCTGTATCACAGCAGTCATCACAGTGAACATAATGAAGGGGACTCTAGCGTTCTTCCCAGTGAGCCAACTTGCCTCTCATCCCTTGTCAGTGAATTTAATAACCACTGGGTTGCATTTATTCTGGTTTTTCAGGTACTTACATTCAGGTTTTAATGTTCTAGAGACTGTAATAAGGTCATCTTTAAACCCCTGGGCCCAGCTTATGTCTCCGGTGCTCACACATGACCAAGAAGAGCAAAAATAATCAGTTGGCCCCCCACGTTTTCTGGCCTGAGCCTCAATGTGCCCCAGGCACACATAAAATTGGTGACTCTGAACAAAGTTTGGGCCTGAGGAGAATTGTTTTCTCCCAAATATAGGGAATGGTGCGGGGACTGCGGGAAAAGAACTTAGTCTGTAGACTGGTGCTGCAACTACCTCAATGGGGAAAAGATCATATAAGTCTATATGTAGCTCAGGGAAGCAAGTGTTTAAAGGTGTCTCTTTGGATGTGCTGTTTAGCAAATCTCCCGTGCCTGTATGTATAACTTGCCAAGTTAATAATAAAGGCTGGTGTGGGTTGCCTTTTCCTATGCTAATTCCTATTGCAGGTCCTATAGTTACCAAAACAATACAAACAAACAACCACATTACACCCAAAGCAATCTTAGCTTTAGGGGATTGTCCTTGTCCTTTTAGACCTCCCATTCTGGTATGTAGTCCTCTGGAACTGCGAATGGGTCAGCTGGTCGGGCGTGGGTGTAGTGGATCCAGGTAGCAATCCCTTCGACTTTGAGGGCGGTGGGTGTGGTGAGGATCACAATGTAGGGTCCTTTCAATTGCGGTTGGAGGGTCTCCTGCTGATGTCTCCGCATGTATACCCAGTCTCCAGGTTGGTAGCGATGTGGCTCAGGTGGGGGCCCAGTCTCATAGATGGCTTTTAGTCTGGGCCAGACCTCCTGGTGGGTGCGCTGGAGTCCCTCAGGGAAATAAGAAGCTCATGATCATCAAGTTCAGTTAACACATTAGACTGTAGGTTGGGGAGTATAGGAGGGGGCACCCCATACATGATTTCAAAGGGAGTTAGTGCCACTTTATAGGGGGAGTTTCTAACCCTGTAAAGGGCGAGGGGAGGAGAGACACCCGGTCACCGCCAGTCTCCATGATCAATTTAGTTAAGGTCTCTTTTAAGGTTCTATTCATTCTTTCTACTTGGCCTGAGCTCTGGGGTCTATATGCACAATGTAATTTCCAATCAGCCCCAAGAAACTGTGCCATCCCCTGTATTCCCTTTGAGACGAAAGCTGGTCCATTGTCTGATCCTACCAAGGTAGGGAATCCATACCTGGGCATGATGTCTTCTAACATCTTTTTGGCTACCACTTGTGCAGTCTCATGTTTTGTAGGAAAGGCTTCTACCCATCCTGAAAAAGTGTCTACAAACAATAATAAATATTTATATCCATATTTTCCAGGCTTTACCTCAGTGAAGTCTCCCTCCCAGTAGGCTCCTGGTCTGGTTCCACGAGCCCTGGAGCCAGAGTTCTTTTCATTTCTGCTGGCGTTAGTTAATTGGCAAGCTTTGCAGCTAGCGACTATCTGTTCGATTTTTGTCCTGGAGTCTTTAATGGTGATCCTGGCACGTCTCACTAAGTCTTGCATTTTCCTTGTGCCCATATGGGTGGCTCGGTGCATCTTGGATAGGACTTTTTTCCCCATCTCTTCTGGGAGAATTATGCTGCAGTCCGCTGCTCTCCACCATCCGTTGAGGCACTGGGTCAAGAGTAACTTCTTAATCCAGTCGAGGTCCTCCTTCGTGTAGCTAGGAGTTACTGGCAAGCTGGCTGGGCCGGGGTCTGGTAGGGTGGTCATTAAGGCACAGTCCACCTGCAAAGCCACCTCTCGGGTTACCTGATCGGCCAAGTTATTGCCTTTGGCCACAGGTGTGGTTGGTTTCTGGTGGCCTGGGCAGTGTATTATGGCCAGTTGTTTAGGCAGCCAGAGTGGCTTTAAGAGAGCTAGTATTAAGTCTTTGTTTTGAATAGTCTTTCCCTCTGCCGTCAATAGCCCTCTCTCTCTGTAAATGGCCCCATGAACGTGGGCCGTGGCAAAGGCATACCTGCTATCAGTGAACACGTTCAGTCTCTTGTCCTTCCCCAAAGTCGGTGCCTTGGTTAAGGCTACAAGTTCAGCCCGTTGGGCAGAGGTGCCCGCCGGCAGAGGCTCTGCCCAAACAGTCTCAGTCTCAGTCGTAATTGCTGCCCCCGCATACCTTATTCCGTCCTTGATGTAGCTGCTGCCGTCCGTGTACCAGGTGACCTCAGCGTTGGGCAGCGGCTGGTCCTGCAGATCCTCGCGGACCCCATGGACCTGGGCCAAGATTTCTGTGCAGTCACGGAGAGGTGAATCTAGGTCTGGTGCCAGCAGTAAGGTTGCTGGGTTCAAGGTAGCGGGGGGGCTGAAAAACAATTCTGGCAGGATTTAGCAGGAGCCCTTGATAATGGGTGAGGCGGGCATTGCTTAGCCATCTGTCTGGTGGCTGTTGGAGTATTCCCTCTATGGCATGGGGAGTTATTATGTATAACTCTTGTCCCCAAGTAAGTTTGTTGGCATCTTTTACTAGCATGGCTACTGCTGCTATGATCCGCAGGCATGGGGGCCATCCGGCTGCCACGGAGTCCAATTTCTTGGAGAGATAAGCAATAGGCCTCTTCCAAGGCCCTAGGGACTGCATCAGGACCCCCTTTGCTATCCCCTTATTTTCATCTATATAGAGGTGGAATGGTTGAGTCAAGTCCGGGAGCCCTAAAGCTGGGGCGGACAGCAATGCCTCCTTGAGGCGTTTGAAAGCCATCCCCATAGCCTCGGTCCATTGGAACTTTTTGCTTTCTTTGGCTGCTTCATAAAGGGGTCTAGCGAGCTCTGCAAAACCCAGAATCCAGAGGCGGCAGAACCCGGCAGTTCCAAGGAACTCTCGCTCTTGACGTGCGTTGTGGGGGGTTGGAATTTTTAATACAGTTTCTTTCCTTGCCTCTGTTAACCATCTCTGGCCATCTTTTAATTTGTAGCCCAGGTAGCTTACCTCCGTCTTGCAGATTTGTGCCTTCTTTGCTGATGCCCGATATCCGAGGATCCCCAGCATCCGTAATAGGCTCTTGGTACCTCGGAGGCAGGCTGCCTGAGTTTCAGCTGCCATCAATAAGTCATCTACATACTGCAATAATGTTAAGTCCGGGTGCTGGGTTCGAAACTCACCCAAGTCTTCATGGAGCACCTCATCAAAGATGGTGGGGGAGTTTTTAAATCCTTGTGGCAATCTTGTCCAACTCAGCTGTCCGTGGATCCTTTCCTCAGGATCGGTCCACTCGAATGCAAACAAGTCCTGGCCTTTTGGGGCCAGGGGCAGGCTGAAAAAAGCATCTTTCAAATCTAACACCGTGTGCCAGGTTCGCGTTGGGGCCAAGGAGCTGAGGAGGGTGTAGGGGTTAGGGACTGTGGGATGAATGTCTATGACCCGCTTGTTAACTTCTCTGAGGTCCTGTACTGGCCTATAGTCATTGGTGTGTGGTTTACGTACCGGAAGCAAGGGGGTATTCCAGGCTGACTGGCAGGGTCTTAGGATGCCTTCTTTTAGCAGTCTCCGGATGCGGGGGGTGATTCCTAGGCGGGCTTCCAGGGACACTGGGTACTGCCGGACTCTGACTGGATCTGCACCTGGCTTTAGTTCTATATAGACCGCTGGCCTATGTTTAGCTAGTCCCATTCCCCCAGTTTCTGCCCAGGCCTGCGGGTAGTGTTTTAGCCAATTATCTATGTCCAACATGGGAGGGGATGAGATCTGGTGGAGGCGATATTCATCATGGAGGCTGACTGTGAGGACTTGGATTGGACGTCCCCCACTGTCCATAAGTTTGGCTCCCTCTGGATGGAAACTGATCTGGGCTCCTACTTTTGATAACAGGTCACGTCCGAGCAGGGAGTAGGGGCAATCTGGGATGACCATGAACGAGTGGGATACCCGGCCCACGCCTAGGTCCACTGTTCTTCGGGTAGTCCATGAGTATTGGTTTAGACCAGTTGCCCCCTGCACCCAGGAAGTCTTATTAGATAGCCGGCCATGTGGCTTTATTAAAACTGAATGTTGAGCTCCAACATCTACGAGGAAGTCAACAGGTTGTCCCTCCACGTTGAGCGTTACCCTGGGTTCGGGGAGGGGGGCCGAACCCCGACACCCCTAGTCATCTATTTTCTTGATCTCCAGGATCTGGGCACCTGGAGCTTGGGGCCTTCTCTTGGGGCAACTGCGTATCCAATGTCCTTTTTCTTTACAATAGGCACATTGGTTTGAGTTTAGGCGACGCCCTGAGGGACGGGGGTCCTTACCTGGAATTGGTTCCGTCAAAATCCTCCGAAGTGGTGACTCTCTCTCTCGAGGACCGCTTGTGGTGGCAGCTATGAGTATCTTAGCCAGGTTTTGGGTCTGTCGATCGTTCTCCCTGGTCTGCTTTTCCTCTGGGTCTTCTCTGTTGTTGTAAACCCTTTCTGCCACCGCCATCAGGTCCCGTATGCTCTTTTCTCCTAGCCTGCCTATTTTCTGTAACTTTTTTCTAATATCTGGTGCTGCCTGATTCACAAATGCCATTATTACTGCTGCCCTGTTTTCAGGTGCCTTTGGGTCCATGGGGTGTACTGCCTAAATGCTTCCATGACCCGTTCTAGAAAGGCAGCTGAACTTTGGTCCTTACCCTGTTGGACATCCCCTACCTTGGCCAAATTGGTGGGCTTTCGTGCAGCTGCCCTGAGACCTGCCATTAGAGTCTGGCGTTAAACCGGGAGCCTCGCCTTACCTCTAGTCCTATTGAAATTCCAATTGGGGCGCGAAAGGGGAAAAACAGCATTGATGGTCTGCAGTTGGCTGTCCGTTGTCGCCCAAAACCAGTTTTCGGGCCTCTGTCTGGGTCCTCTCACGCTCTTCTGTAGTGAAGAGGACCTGCAACAACCGCTGGCAATCGTCCCAGGTGGGCTGATGGGTGAACAAAACAGTGTCTAACAAGTTGATGACATCTTTAGCATTTTCTGAGAATTTGGAATTTTGGGTCCTCCAGTTATATAAATCGCTAGTAGCAAAAGGCCAATAATACAGCATTTGGTTCCTTGCCCCGTCTGGGGGAGCTATTGCTCACAGGGGAAGGATGGTAGAGTTAGCTGGTCCCTGCGGGGACTGTGTTACTCTATGGGCCCTCCCCCGAGTCCCTGCAGCAGGGCCTGTCCTAGCAGGTGCCCCAATATCTGGTGCTGCTTGACTTCCGCAGCAGTGCCACCAGGCTGCACTTGTGGCTGATAGGGCGGGGGAAGCAGTATCTCCTCATCAGACTCATTTTGGAGTACGGGGTAAAGCAGGGCTGATGGCCTGGTGCGTGGGGTAGGGGTTCCCATAGGGGATTCCCGCTCCTGCAGAGCGAGAACACTTTTGGTGGATGTCATCGGCGGGTGGAGGAAGGGTTTAACCAAACAGGGGGAGTCTCAATCAGATCCTACCAGGTCAAGACATAGGGGATCTGGTCTGGGTGTCCTTGATGCCCTGGCCAGAAGATGACCTGCTTAACCTGTAAGAGAATAGGTAAGTTTAAGGTGCCCTCGGGTGGCCGTCCGACGTTCAGCGATGGCCACTCAGAGGAGCAAAGAGTTATGAATTTTTCTCTTTTAATTTCAAGGCTCAGGTCGTGAGCCCAGCTCTTAACATCTTTAAAATGTTTCCTCATGAGAGAAAGAGGAGTTGTCATGGTCTGTTCTATATCGTCAGTCCAAAGAGTCACAACCATGAACACAACACATAACAGAAAGGCACAACAGCCAAGGAATTTTCCTCTGTGCCCCTTTAAACAAAACCGAAAGTGATCTGAGGGGCGATAGTCTATGAGTGCCCTGTTCTGCTACTCTCCGGAAGCATGAGGGCTTTCCCAGATAAGCAGTTTGTCCCTCCTGAAGAACGAGGACTTTTACAGAGAAGGGGTTTGTCCTCTCCTGAAAACGAGGACTTACAGACAGGGGATTTGTCCTCTCCTGAAGAACGAGGACTTACAGACAGGGGGTTTGTCCTCTCCTGAAGAACGGGGACTTACAGACAGGGGGTTTGTCCTCTCCTGAAGAACGGGGACTTACAGACAGGGGGTTTGTCCTCTCCTGAAGAACGGGGATGTACAGACAGGGGGTTTGTCCTCTCCTGAAGAACGGGGACTTACAGACAGGGGGTTTGTCCTCTCCTGAAGAACGGGGACGTACAGACAGGGGGTTTGTCCTCTCTAGAAGAACCAGGACTTACAGACAGGGGGTTTGTCCTCTCCTGAAGAACGAGGACGTACAGACAGGGGGTTTGTCCTCTCTTTCTTGAAGAACGAGGACCTTTTATGGATGAGTGGTTCATCCTCTCCTGAAGAACGAGGACTACCCTCCAGAAGGGGGTTCAGGACGTCTCCCAGAACTCCCCCGCCAGCGACCCAACAGCGCGTCCGCTTAGGTCTTTTGCTGGCCCAGATACCACGGGAGCTCCCTTTTCACTTTCATAGGCTCACTTGAGCAGCACAGACTCACCAAACAGCACAGACAGACAGGACAACAAAACACAGACTCATTGACCAGGTGCAGGACCCTTCAGTTCTGGGGTCCCTGGGGTCTCGGGGATTCCCAGCCAACGCACCAAATTTTGTGCCCAAATTCTGGATCTCAAGAAGACCGCCGGGGAGCCGGGACGGATGCAAACGCAAAGGGTCTTTATTCGAAGCTCGAGCTCAGACTCTTGCACCTCCGACGCAGCGGTGCAGTGGCAAGAGCCCTGAGCCAGGTTTACACAGGCTTTTTATCAGGGTTTGAGTACATTTTTTGGGTGGGAATGGGGATCCTTTGAATTGATGGATTGGATTTCGCGGGCTAGTTTCTCATTGAGTATTTCATACTTGGCGGGTGCGGGCTAGCTATGGATTGGCTTAGCTTTGGGGGTCCCGCGCAGAATCAAATGGCAGCGTGTGTGGGCTGGACACTGATTAGTTTTGCTAGGGGCTATTCTAGGAATCTGACCTCCTGTGGTTTCCCTGGAACTCAAGGTGGAGGCAGAGTCTGCTAATCAGGGTCCAGTCCCACCCGGGGTGCTGACCGGTTCTGCTAATCTGGGTCCGGCCTTTTGGCTACTCTGTTTCTTGGAACCCGGGGCAGAGTCCAGGGTGACTCGTATTCCTGGAACTCGGGGCCCAGAACTACTCTAAGATGGAACTTTAACCAAAATGGAGTGGCCTTAGCCCTAACAGCACTAGACTTTCACAACATGGCAATTCTCGAACACAGCAAACAGGGTTCACAGCAATCACAGCAAATGGGTCAGGAGTCTAGTGCATTCCTAAGTCTCTAACTCTAATGCCTAACAAGATTTAACATACAGCAACTTAGTCTAATACATAGCAAACGAAACAGGCCTCACAGCACCCCAAGAAAAGTTTCACAGTGTTCACAGCAAACAGCAATCAAAACAGAATTCTCAGCAATGATAACCCTTAACAAGGTTCACAGTAAGCCGAAGTCTGGGGCACACTACCTCGAACACAGTACCCCTCTATGTTTAGCAGAAGAGAGAACTGGCTTCAAACTAATGCAGGGCTGTCACTTAGGACAAGAAACTGAAAAAACGCTCTCTTCAGATAGGACTCTTGAGTACGTACTCTGAAGTAACAGTGTGTGACAAGAACCCTGTTTCTATATGAGAGTAAAGATGTGTCCCCGATGATTCAGGATGGCAGGAGTTCTGCAGACCTGGATTGAAGGAAAATATGGAAAAGGAAGTGCCCAGCTTCAGACTGCCAGCAATCTGGCCTGAAGAAGAAAAGAACACTGATGGCTTAGGCAACGGCGCCATCTAGTGTCTCTGTGCGGGAGCCTTGTCAGCAGCTGATCTGCCTTCTTTCAGAAGGACCTGGAGAGCATTGGGAATTGGTCTGCTCTTCTGACTTTTCCCATCACGAAGTGGAGTAGACAGAGACAGTGCTGTATCTTGGAGCTTCCCTCAGCTGTGGCGCCAAAGTGTAGGAGAGGGGAAGTGGTTCCCTCTTAGTGTCTAGGGCTTTTGTGTGCTGACCAGCTTCTGGAGCCTACTGCTTCCAGTGTGAACTGTCTGCTTTTCAGAAGGAACACACCTCAAACAGGCAGAGCAAGGAGATGACTGCCTCCACTCCAGCCACCCGCCCCCCCCTCCACCCCTTGCTTCCGACAGCCAAGCACCAAGCTCAGGAATAGAGGCTATTCTCCTTTGGGATACCTATGCTCAGCTGTTACTGAGCAAGAGACCCAGCTCCCACTGGACGCCCATCCCCGGATGCCTGCTCGGTGAATGCCAGCTCCATGGCACCTAAGGGTGAATGAAGAGGCAGTCAGAAGCACAGGAATGACTTCAGCCAGGACCAAAGGGCGTTCAATATTTCCATGCAATGGGAATGTGATCCATGTGCAATGGAGATGTTTCTCTCAATTCCCCTAGGTCCAGCAAGGAAGCCCAGCTCCCCGCTAATACGTCTGGCCCTGCCTGGCCAAAAACAGCTCTCGACTGGACTCCTTTTGATGTCCTAGTGCTCTGAATGTCCATGTAGTCCTGAAACCAAAAGGCCTAGGGCTCCTTTCTCTCCAGCTTTCCCACAGTCTTAAGGGCTTGTCCCCTTTGGGCATCTGCAAGCCGGAGATAGCACTCTGAAAGGCTGAATTTGTATGGACCCCATGACGGTCCTTGATGGATGATAAACCTGTGCTATGAAACTGGATCCACCGAGGCCCAGAGTTCTTCATGTTGAATTGAACTTGACTAGCACAATGTATTCACAAGCAGGCCAGCTCAGGGATCACAGGGACCATTTGGGGGCTTTTGCTACAGGAGTGTTCCAAAGGATGCTCTGTGGAGCCCTGTGAGCCAGAGGCCCACATCCTTCCTTAAGAAATAGAGGGGAATGTTGGCTTCTGGTGTGTTTCTGTCCATCATATTCATCGAGAGGGCAGAGGTTCCGAGATGCAAAGAGGGTCCTTCCAGTAATGGTCTAGAGGTGGGAACGATGCCTTGGTGCAGAATATATTCTAAAGGCTTTCAGTGCACTGATCAGGTCATGGAGCATGCTGCACATGCACAGACTGTCTGTTCTTCTGATTGAGGGTAGCTCCAGCGTTAGGGCAGGTCCAGTTTAAGCACATTATCATCCATCAAGGACCGTCATGGGTAGTGGACTAAATACTCATTGCCACGGTAGTGTGGCCTTCCCAGCACCAAGGGCTCATGGACAGGGGTCAGCTGTCCTCTGGGATATCAGACTCTGCGAGCCCTGCCTTGGCCCAGGAAAGGCTTGGAACTCACCTCCGCTCCAGGGATGTTTGTTGGTGCAGGAACAGAACAGGGTCTCGCGTGTGAACTGAGACCAAGTTCGGAGAGCAGCAATGTAGAGAAATGACAATAAGGTGAGTCAAGCCGTGCATTCAAATTGCCATGGGGAAAAAGGAGACCACGACTCTTCCTTCCTTCCCTTGTCCCACACAGGAGGGGGATCCACCTCAAAACTCTGGCTTAGCCTCCCCACAAGCATTCTCCCTGGCTGCCTGCACACACCCTGGGTTTAGGGAGGGCCACATCATTCTGAAACAAAATTCAGAGGGGACAAATGCAACACCTCTATCACCATCAAAAACACCACCAAAGCCCCAGGCTGAGACACTGTCTCAGAAGAGTTTCCATGCAAACTGTCTTTCCTCAAAAGGGCTCAGGGGTGGCAATGCAGGCACACCATTGCCTGCCAGAGTTCTTCATCACACATGACTTGGAGAAATGAGATGAAATGCAGTGCACTCTCCTATCAACCAGCTTGTATTGCGAATAAGAGAGTCCTGTGGGTTAAGGCCAAAAGAGGACTCTGAAGGATTCTACGTGGTTAACTCTGTGAGCAGGAAGCATGCCATCTTTCTTGAGGAGGCTCAGTTTCTGGCTTGGTCTCTCCCTGCCACTTTTCCCATCAGTCGAGGGAGCCAGCAGCTGGAGCTGGAGCTACTAGCTTTGGAGGGCTCTTGCTCAGGAATCTGTAACAAGCCTGATTCCCTAATTCCTGGCAAAGGCTCTTCCAATGCCGACGCCTCCTCATGCCTACTGCCCATGGCAATCTGGCTGCATTCCAGAATGAAGGAAAGCAATCATCCAGGTCAGGGAACCAATCAGGGTCCCCCACACGCTCCATAGCAGAGCAGGCGAAGCACCAGGCACACAGGGACATCTTTCTTGGGTCATCTTTCCTCTGGTAGAGCAGAGCCTGAGCACCCTCACTGAACCAGGAGCAGAGGGGGATTTTGCAGCCTACCCAGCGATGCCAGCTGCGTGAGTGATGGCTCCAGGGTCCTAAGAGAGACAAACATAAATGGTCAGAAATACAGAAAGGGAAAGATATGGGCACGAATGGGCTAAAGCTCGACATTTCCAGTGGGAATGGGATCCACTTGAACGAAGATGCCTGGCTTCATTTGCCCTCGGCCCAGAAGAGACGAGCTCCCTGCCCAAATCTCTGCCCGGTTACACCCCAAACAACCTCCGCTGGTTGCCTTCCAATGCCCTGGGCATCTGCATGGCCACGTTTTTGAAACCCAGTGAGTTAATGAAGAAGGAGCCCTGTGGCCAAACCTCTCCCAGAACACAAGGACTGGACCAGACCCCCAGGTGAAGGCAGATGATAGGACTCTTGAGACACTGACCGAGATGGATGGGAAAAGAACCTTGTTATGCAAGAGATCAAAGATGTGTCAAGATGGATAAGGAGGCTGGAGTCCTAGAGACCTTGGAGGAAGTGAAATATGGAGAAGGGAGGCCCAGCACCCTGCTGGCAATCTGGCCCTTAGAAGAGGACACCTCCTTCCTGGATTTCAAACACTACTAACACAGTGAACCAGGCGTCAGATGAATGAAGCATTGCCCACCGTGTTCTTTGACAAAACGAGTATATGGTACTTCCCTCCAAGATCCGGGCACACATTTTCAAACACATTCATTTTAGCGAAACAAGATGTTAGTTGAATGATGCAATCTCCACAATGTTGATGAACAGAGTTGAGAATATGGCATTTCCCTTAGTCCTTGCAGGGGATTTAAAAACTCTTCACCTAGTGACACATGAGGGTAGTCAAATGATGATCACAGTGTGGTTTCACAGAGTGGAGTGTATGACACGTTGTTCCTAGTTCTGTGCATGGGATTCAACAAACTACTAACTTACTGAAACAAGGTATCAGTTGAATGATGCATTCCCCTGAGTGTTTCTCATAGAGTTGAATGTATGGCACTTTGCTCCTAGCTCTGCTCATGGAATTCAACACACTACTAACTGACTGAAACGAGATGTTAATTCAAAGATGTGTTCTGCACAGTGTTGTTTCACGATTTCAGTGTATTGACGCTCGCTTCTAGTTCTGGGCCTGGGATCCAATACACCACTAACTTACTGAAACAAGGTGTCAGTTGAATGATGCATTCCCCACAGTGTTATTTCACAGAGTTGAGTGTATGGCACTTTGGTCCTAGTTCTGCGCGTGGTATTCAAAACACTCCTCACTTACTGAGCCAAGATGTTAGTGAATCATGCATTCCCACAGTGTTGTTTTGCAGAGTTGAGTGCATTTCACTTCGCTCCTAGTTCTTTGGAAAGGATTCAACACACTAGTAACTTAATGAAGGAAGATGGTACTTGAATGATGCATTCCCTACAGTCTTGATTCACAGATTTGAGTGCACGGCACTTAGCTCCTTGTTCGGCGCATGGGATTCAATACACTACTAACTTACTGAAACCAGATGTTAGTTGAGTGATACTTTCCCATCACTCTTGTTTCACAGAGTTGAGTGTATGGCACTTTGCTCCTAGTTCTGTGCCTGGAATTGAACTTACTGAAAGAAGATGTTGATTGAATGATGCATACCCTGCAGTGTTGGTTACCGAATTGAGTGCATTGCAGTTAGCTTGTATTTCTGCTCATGAGTTTGATTCAACACTTCGGACCTACTGAAACGAGATGCTTGTTCAATAATGTGTTCCGAACATTGTTGTTTCACTAAGTTCAGTGTATTGCACTATGCTCCTAGTGCTGGGCATGGGATGCATGGGATTCAATAAACCTCACTCTGAAACAAGATGTCAGTTGATTGATGCATTCCCAACAGTGTTGTTTGACACAATTGAGTGCATTGCACTCTCTCCTAGTTCTGCGAATGGGATTCAAACCACTCCTCACTTCCTGAACCAAGATGTTAGTTGAATGACACATTCCTCACAGTGTTGTTTCATAGAGTTGAGTGTGTGGCAGACCATCACTCCTAGTTCTGCGCTATGGATTTCAAACACTGCTCACTTACTGAAACAAATGTTAGTGAAAGGAGCATTCCCCACAGTGCTTTTTCAGAGGGTGTTGGACCTCGCAACTATTGCTGCGCAATGGATTCCATCCACCGCTCATTTCCTGAAACAAGATTTATATAACATTCCCCACAGCGTTGTATCCCAGAGTTGAGTGAATGGTGCTTGGCTTCGGTTCTGCGCATGGGATGCCACACCCTGAACTTACTGAAAAAAGATGTTAATTGAAGGAGGCATTCCCCACAGTGTTGTTTTTACAGAGTTGAGCGTATGGCACTTTGCTCCTATTTCTGTGAATGTTACTCAACAAATTCCTACTTTATTGAAACAGGACGTTAGTTGAATGAGACATTCCCCTCATTTGCTTCAGAGTTGAGAGTATGGCACTTCGCTGCTAGTTCTGCACATTCACTTCCACACACTGCTAACATGCTGAAACAAGGTGTTAGTTGATTGAGGCACTCCGCACAGTGTTATTTTACAGAGTTGAGGGTATGGCACTTCGCTCCAAGATCTGCGATTTGGATTCCACACACTGCTAACTTGCTGAAACAAGATGTTGGTTGAAGGAGGCCTTCCGCACACTGTTGTTTCAAAGAGTTAAGTGAATTGCACTTCGCTCCTTCTGTCCATTGGAATCCACTGCTGACTTACTGAAACAAGATGTTAGTGAAAGGAGGTATTCCCCACAATATTGTTTCAAAGAGTTGAGTGTATGGCACCCTCGCTGCTGGTTCTGCACGTTTGATATCCCACACTACTAACTTGCTGAAACAGATGTTCGGTGAAGTTTGTTTTCTCCACAGTATTCCATCCCAGAGTTGTATATTGCACTTCACTTCTAGTTCTGCACATTGGATTCCATACGCTGCTCACTCACTGAAACGAGAAGTTAGTTGAATGAGACATTCCCTACAGTGTTCTTTCACAGAGTGGAGAATACGGCATTCATTGCTAGTTCTGCGCTTTGGATTCCATACGTTGCTCAGCTACTGTAACAAGATGTTAGCTGAAGGAGGCATTCCACACCGTGTATTTTCACAGAGTTCATATATGGCACTTCACTGCTAGTTCTACTCATTCCTTCCACACATGCTAACTTACTGAAACAAGACGTTAGTTGAATGAGGAATTCCCCACAGTGTCGTTTCGCAGAATGGAGTGTATGGCACTTCGCTGTAGTTCTGCGCAATTCATTCAATGCTAACTTATGTCACAAGATGTTGAAAGAGCATTCCACAGTGTTGTTTC
>JAINVK010000671.1:0-24464 GCA_030068075.1 Paguma larvata
CGCGATGTGGGACGTCGACGTCTGCCTGTGCCTCTCAGGTGTGCCAGTTGGAGCCCCGCTTTGCGCTTTGGCGGTGTGTCTGTTGGTGCCCCGCGTCGCGCCCACTCGGTGTTCGAGTTGGAGCCCCCGCGCGGGGATGCCGTGCTGTGCAAGGAGCCCCGCCTCTGGCTCTCGGGTGTGTCACCCATGTACCCCAACATCGTCCATGTGTCCAGGGGTGACACGTGTGCACCACATCATCGACAATGGAGGGGTGTCCCTTGCAACCCCGACATCGACGATGGGGGTTGTCCCCCTTGGACCCCAACATGGACGATGGTAGCGTGTCATGCATGCAGCCCAATATCGATGTGGGAGGAGTGTCCCCCTTGCACCCCAACGTGGACGACGGTGGGGTGTCCCCTTGCACCCCAACATCGACGGTGGTGGGGTGTCCTTGCACCCCAACATCGACGGTGCAGGGGTGTCACCCTTGCACCCCGACCTCGACGATGGTGGCGTCTTAGCCTTCATTTTTCCCAACCCCTCGACGATGGTGCGTTGTCCCCTTTGCAACCCAACATCGACGATGGGTGGTCTCCCCTTGCGACGAAGGGTGGGGTGACATGCATTCAGCCGCCCCAACATCCTGAAGTGGGAGGAGTGTCCCCCTTGCAACCCCAACATCGACAGATGGGGGTGTCCCCTTGCACCCCAACATCGACGATGGAGGGTGTCCCCTTTTGCACCCCACATCGAAGTGGGAGGAGTGTCCCCCTTGCACCCCAACATCGACGATGGGGGTGTCCCCTTGCACCCCAACATCGACGATGGTGTGGTGTCCCCTTGCACCCAACAACGAGGACGGAGGCGTGTCAGGATCGCACCCGCACCTCGATCATGGAGGGGTGTCCCGTTCGCACCCCAACATTTGACGATAGATTGGGTGTTCCCGTTGCTCCCCAACATCGACGATGGATAGATGTCACGCCTGCACCCCCTATCGACCCTGGGGACACCCAGAGCGAGACGAAGGGGTTGTGTCACCGCTTGCACCCCACCATCCAGGAAGGGGAAAGCCCCAATCGGTGACGGGGGCACCCTCCATCGACGTTTGGGGGGTGTCACTCGGAAAGCTCCCCATGGACTCATGAGGCAGCCCACGTCGACGATGGAGTGGTGTCACGCCTGCACCCCCCAATCACCGAATGGGCACCTGCCCAATGACAGTGGAGGGGTCCACCCTGCCACCCCATCAACGCGGGGGGCAACCACCAGGAGGTTGGAGGATGGAGGGGTATCACCCTTGCACCGCCCATCGACGATGGGGCACCCCCCGGTCCACGAAGGATGCACCCTCCTTGGACGATGGAGGTGTGTGAGAGCTGTAACCCCGTCAACGACGGGGGACCCTTCTGGAGGATGGAAGTCCACCCCGTTCGACGAAGGAGGGATGTGATTCCTGTGCCGGCCCATCGACGATGGGGCGCCCCAAGTGGGCGAAGGGGCGGCCCCCATCGAGGGAGGATTCACCCCCGTTTGTCAATGGAGGGGTGTCCAGAACGCACCCCCACAGACACGAAGGGGCACCCCACCGTAAACGATGGGGCCCACACCATCGATCGAGGAGGCAGCCCCCAATCGATGATGGACAAGTGTCACGCTCGAACCCCCACGTGAGGATACTTGCACTCCCGAGCGACGCTGGACGGCGGTCCCACCTGCACCCCAGCATCGACGATGGGGGCAGCCCCCCAACCACGATGGAGGGGTGTCAGGGCCGACAGTCCCCCATTGACCGAAGGACACACCCCGTTGGAAGATGGACGGTGGTCCTGCCTGCAGCACCCATGGACGAGGGACACCCCATCGGGAATCAGGCATCCCACATCGACAAGAGAGGGGTGTCACACATGCACACCCCCACGGACATAGGGGCATGCTGCCTCGGAAGACGGTGTCACCACCCCATCGACGATTGAGGCGAACCCACATCAACGACGGAGACGGGTGACGCACGCACCACGCTGCTGGACGAAGGGGGGGGACCACCCTATGGATTAGAGAGGCACCCCATTGACGATGCTGGGGCGTCACGCCCGCAGCACACGTTCAGGAAAGTTCACCTGTCCAACGGTTATGGATTCCCCGACATGACCAAGGACGGGTGTCAGGCCGACATCCAACGTATGGCGCAAGGGTAGGACAATTGCCGAAGGTGAGCCCACGCTATCATGAGAGAGTGTAGGGAAGTTGCACCCCGCGACGACGATGGAGGGGTGTCGGCATTCACCACAAGTGGATCAAGGGGTACCCTCCAATCGAAAATGAAGCCGCTGTCAACACCAACGCTCGCACCCCCCCACCCACGGTGGAGGGGGTGTCACGCTTTGCACCCCCCCACCCACTGTGGAGGGGTGTCACGCTTGCACCCCCCCACCCAAGGTGCGGGGTGTCACGCTTGCACCCCCCCACCCACGGTGGCGGGGTGTCACGCTTGCACCCCCCCACCCACGGTGGAGGGGTGTCACGCTTGCACCCCCCCACCCCCGGTGGAGGGGTGTCACGCTTGCACCCCCCACCCACGGTGGAGGGGTGTCACGCTTGCACCCCCCCACCCACGGTGGAGGGGTGTCACGCTTGCACCCCCCCACCCACGGTGGAGGGGGTGTCACGCTTGCACCCCCCCACCCACGGTGGAGGGGTGTCACGCTTGCACCCCCCCACCCACGGTGGAGGGGTGTCACGCTTGCACCCCCCCACCCACGGTGGAGGGGTGTCACGCTTGCACCCCCCCACCCACGGTGGAGGGGGTGTCACGCTTGCACCCCCCCACCCACGGTGGAGGGGTGTCACGCTTGCACCCCCCCACCCACGGTGGAGGGGTGTCACGCTTGCACCCCCCCACCCACGGTGGAGGGGTGTCACGCTTGCACCCCCCCACCCACGGTGGAGGGATGACGGCCCTACGGAACCTGAGGTTCCGTGGGACCCGGAAATGGGTGTGGTCTTCCCTCTAGGTATCTGAGTTCGAATCCCGCATGGGTCTTTGGGCTTCCTAGTTCACGCCTACTACGGGCCCTCTGGATTGGGAGTTCGAGTCCGGTCTAGTTTCTCTTGGTTTCTTAGTTCGAGCCCCGCGTCTGGCACTTGTGCTGTGCGAGTTCGAGCCCCGGGTGGGGGCCGTTACCTTGTGCAAGTTCGAGGCCCGCATTGGGCACTCTGTGTTTGCCAGTTCGAGCCCCGACTCGGGGCCTGTGTGTTTTCGGGTGGAGGCCTGTATCGGGATCCCGTGACGTGTGAGTTGGAGCGCCCCTTGGGGCCCTTGCCGTCTGCCAGTTCCAGCACCACGTCGTGCCCACTCGGTTTTCGAAACGTCACCCCGGGTTGTGATGGCATGCTGTGCAAGTTCGAACCCTGCGTCGGGCTCCCACGATGTGGGACGTCGACGTCTGCCTGTGCCTCTCAGGTGTGCCAGTTGGAGCCCCGCTTTGCGCTTTGGCGCTGTGTCTGTTGGAGCCCCGCGTCGCGCCCACTCGGTGTTCGAGTTGGACCCCCGCGCGGGGATGCCGTGCTGTGCAAGTCGAGCCCCGCCTCTGGCTCTCTGGTGTGTCACCCATGTACCCCAACATCGTCCATGTGTCCAGGGGTGACGCGTGTGCACCACATCATCGACAATGGAGGGGTGTCCCCTTGCACCCCGACATCGACGATGGGGCGTGTCCCTCTTGGATCCCAACATGGACGATGGTAGGGTGTGATGCATGCAGCCCAATATCGATGTGGGAGGAGTGTCCCCCTTGCACCCCAACTTGGACGACGGTGGGGTGTCCCCTTGCACCCCAACATCGACGGTGCAGGGGTGTCACCCGTGCACCCCGACCTCGACGATGGTGGCGTCCTAGCCTTCTTTTCCAACCTCGACGATGGTGGGGTGTCCCCTTTGCACCCCAACATCGACGATGGTGGGTGTCATGCCTTGCAGCCCCAACATCGAAGTGGGAGGAGTGTCCCCCTTGCACCCCAACATCGACGATGGGGGTGTCCCCTTGCACCCCAACATCGACGATGGAGGGTGTCCCCTTGCACCCCAACATCGAAGTGGGAGGAGTGTCCCCTTGCACCCCAACATCGACGATGGGGGTGTCCCCTGGCAACCCAACATCGACGATGGTGGGGTGTCCCCTTGCACACACCAACATCGAGGACAGAGGCGTGTCAGGATCGCACCCGCACTTCGATCATGGAGGGGTGTCCCGTTCGCACCCCAACATTGACGATAGATTGGGTGTCCCGTTGCTCCCCAACATCGACGATGGATAGATGTCACGCCTGCACCCCCTATCGACCCTGGGGACACCCAGAGCGAGACGAAGGGGTTGTGTCACCGCTTGCACCCCACCATCCAGGAAGGGGAAAGCCCCAATCGGTGACGGGGGCACCCTCCATCGACGTTTGGGGGGTGTCACTCGGAAAGCTCCCCATGGACTCATGAGGCAGCCCACGTCGACGATGGAGTGGTGTCACGCCTGCACCCCCCAATCACCGAATGGGCACCTGCCCAATGACAGTGGAGGGGTCCACCCTGCCACCCCATCAACGCTGGGGGCAACCACCAGGAGGTTGGAGGATGGAGGGGTATCACCCTTGCACCGCCCATCGACGATGGGGCACCCCCCGGTCCACGAAGGATGCACCCTCCTTGGACGATGGAGGTGTGTGAGAGCTGTAACCCCGTCAACGACGGGGGACCCTTCTGGAGGATGGAAGTCCACCCCGTTCGACGAAGGAGGGATGTGATTCCTGTGCCGGCCCATCGACGATGGGGCGCCCCAAGTGGGCGAAGGGGCGGCCCCCATCGAGGGAGGATTCACCCCCGTTTGTCAATGGAGGGGTGTCCAGAACGCACCCCCACAGACACGAAGGGGCACCCCACCGTAAACGATGGGGCCCACACCATCGATCGAGGAGGCAGCCCCCAATCGATGATGGACAAGTGTCACGCTCGAACCCCCACGTGAGGATACTTGCACTCCCGAGCGACGCTGGACGGCGGTCCCACCTGCACCCCAGCATCGACGATGGGGGCAGCCCCCCAACCACGATGGAGGGGTGTCAGGCCGACAGTCCCCCATTGACCGAAGGACACACCCCGTTGGAAGATGGACGGTGGTCCTGCCTGCAGCACCCATGGACGAGGGACACCCCCATCGGGAATCAGGCATCCCCACATCGACAAGAGAGGGGTGTCACACATGCACACCCCCACGGACATAGGGGCATGCTGCCTCGGAAGACGGTGTCACCACCCCATCGACGATTGAGGCGAACCCACATCAACGACGGAGACGGGTGACGCACGCACCCCGCTGCTGGACGAGGGGGGGTACCACCCTATGGATTAGAGAGGCACCCCATTGACGATGCAGGGGCGTCACGCCCGCAGCACACGTTCCAGGAAAGTTCACCTGTCCAACGGTTATGGAGACCCCCGACATGGACCAAGGACGGGTGTCAGGCCGACATCCACGTATGGCGCAAGGTGTAGGACAATTTCCGAAGGTGAGCCCACGCTATCAATGAGAGTGTGTAGGGAAGTTGCACCCCGCGAAGACGATGGAGGGGTGTCGGCATTCACCACAAGTGGATCAAGGGGTACCCTCCAATCGAAAATGAAGCCGCTGTCAACACCAACGCTTGCACCCCCCCACCCACGGTGGAGGGGTGTCACGCTTGCAACCCCCACCCACGGTGGAGGGTGGTCACGCTTGCACCCCCACCCACGGGGGGGGTGTCACGCTTGCACCCCCCACCCACGGTGGAGGGGTGTCACGCTTGCACCCCCCCACCCACGGTGGAGGGGTGTCACGCTTGCACCCCCCCACCCACGGTGGAGGGGTGTCACGCTTGCACCCCCCCACCCACGGTGGAGGGGTGTCACGCTTGCACCCCCCCACCCACGGTGGAGGGGTGTCACGCTTGCACCCCCCCACCCACGGTGGAGGGGTGTCACGCTTGCACCCCCCCACCCACGGTGGAGGGGTGTCACGCTTGCACCCCCCCACCCACGGTGGAGGGGTGTCACGCTTGCACCCCCCCACCCACGGTGGAGGGGTGTCACGCTTGCACCCCCCCACCCACGGTGGAGGGTGTCACGCTTGCACCCCCCCACCCACGGTGGAGGGGTGTCACGCTTGCACCCCCCCACCCACGGTGGAGGGGTGTCACGCTTGCACCCCCCCACCCACGGTGGAGGGGTGTCACGCTTGCACCCCCCCACCCACGGTGGAGGGGTGTCACGCTTGCACCCCCCCACCCACGGTGGAGGGGTGTCACGCTTGCACCCCCCCACCCACGGTGGAGGGGTGTCACGCTTGCACCCCCCCACCCACGGTGGAGGGATGACGGCCCTACGGAACCTGAGGTTCCGTGGGAACCGGAAATGGGTGTGGTCTTCCCTCTAGGTATCTGAGTTCGAATCCCGCATGGGTCTTTTGGGCTTCCTAGTTCACGCCTACTACGGGCCCTCTGGATTGGGAGTTCGAGTCCGGTCTAGTTTCTCTTGGTTTCTTAGTTCGAGCCCCGCGTCTGGCACTTGTGCTGTGCGAGTTCGAGCCCCGGGTGGGGGCCGTTACCTTGTGCAAGTTCGAGGCCCGCATTGGGCACTCTGTGTTTGCCAGTTCGAGCCCCGACTCGGGGCCTGTGTGTTTTCGGGTGGAGGCCTGTATCGGGATCCCGTGACGTGTGAGTTGGAGCGCCCCTTGGGGCCCTTGCCGTCTGCCAGTTCCAGCACCACATCGTGCCCACTCGGTTTTCGAAACGTCACCCCGGGTTGTGATGGCATGCTGTGCAAGTTCGAACCCTGCGTCGGGCTCCCACGATGTGGGACGTCGACGTCTGCCTGTGCCTCTCAGGTGTGCCAGTTGGAGCCCCGCTTTGCGCTTTGGCGCTGTGTCTGTTGGAGCCCCGCGTCGCGCCCACTCGGTGTTCGAGTTGGACCCCCGCGCGGGGATGCCGTGCTGTGCAAGTCGAGCCCCGCCTCTGGCTCTCTGGTGTGTCACCCATGTACCCCAACATCGTCCATGTGTCCAGGGGTGACGCGTGTGCACCACATCATCGACAATGGAGGGGTGTCCCCTTGCACCCCGACATCGACGATGGGGCGTGTCCCTCTTGGATCCCAACATGGACGATGGTAGGGTGTGATGCATGCAGCCCAATATCGATGTGGGAGGAGTGTCCCCCTTGCACCCCAACTTGGACGACGGTGGGGTGTCCCCTTGCACCCCAACATCGACGGTGCAGGGGTGTCACCCGTGCACCCCGACCTCGACGATGGTGGCGTCCTAGCCTTCTTTTCCAACCTCGACGATGGTGGGGTGTCCCCTTTGCACCCCAACATCGACGATGGTGGTGTGTCATGCATGCAGCCCAACATCGAAGTGGGAGGAGTGTCCCCCTTGCACCCCAACATCGACGATGGGGGTGTCCCCTTGCACCCCAACATCGACGATGGAGGGTGTCCCCTTGCACCCCAACATCGAAGTGGGAGGAGTGTCCCCCTTGCACCCCAACATCGACGATGGGGGTGTCCCCTTGCACCCCAACATCGACGATGGTGTGGTGTCCCCTTGCACCCCAACATCGAGGACGGAGGCGTGTCAGGATCGCACCCGCACCTCGATCATGGAGGGGTGTCCCGTTCGCACCCCAACATTGACGATAGATTGGGTGTCCCGTTGCTCCCCAACATCGACGATGGATAGATGTCACGCCTGCACCCCCTATCGACCCTGGGGACACCCAGAGCGAGACGAAGGGGTTGTGTCACCGCTTGCACCCCACCATCCAGGAAGGGGAAAGCCCCAATCGGTGACGGGGGCACCCTCCATCGACGTTTGGGGGGTGTCACTCGGAAAGCTCCCCATGGACTCATGAGGCAGCCCACGTCGACGATGGAGTGGTGTCACGCCTGCACCCCCCAATCACCGAATGGGCACCTGCCCAATGACAGTGGAGGGGTCCACCCTGCCACCCCATCAACGCTGGGGGCAACCACCAGGAGGTTGGAGGATGGAGGGGTATCACCCTTGCACCGCCCATCGACGATGGGGCACCCCCCGGTCCACGAAGGATGCACCCTCCTTGGACGATGGAGGTGTGTGAGAGCTGTAACCCCGTCAACGACGGGGAGACCCTTCTGGAGGATGGAAGTCCACCCCGTTCGACGAAGGAGGGATGTGATTCCTGTGCCGGCCCATCGACGATGGGGCGCCCCAAGTGGGCGAAGGGGCGGCCCCCATCGAGGGAGGATTCACCCCCGTTTGTCAATGGAGGGGTGTCCAGAACGCACCCCCACAGACACGAAGGGGCACCCCACCGTAAACGATGGGGCCCACACCATCGATCGAGGAGGCAGCCCCCAATCGATGATGGACAAGTGTCACGCTCGAACCCCCACGTGAGGATACTTGCACTCCCGAGCGACGCTGGACGGCGGTCCCACCTGCACCCCAGCATCGACGATGGGGGCAGCCCCCCAACCACGATGGAGGGGTGTCAGGCCGACAGTCCCCCATTGACCGAAGGACACACCCCGTTGGAAGATGGACGGTGGTCCTGCCTGCAGCACCCATGGACGAGGGACACCCCCATCGGGAATCAGGCATCCCCACATCGACAAGAGAGGGGTGTCACACATGCACACCCCCACGGACATAGGGGCATGCTGCCTCGGAAGACGGTGTCACCACCCCATCGACGATTGAGGCGAACCCACATCAACGACGGAGACGGGTGACGCACGCACCCCGCTGCTGGACGAAGGGGGGGTACCACCCTATGGATTAGAGAGGCACCCCATTGACGATGCAGGGGCGTCACGCCCGCAGCACACGTTCCAGGAAAGTTCACCTGTCCAACGGTTATGGAGACCCCCGACATGGACCAAGGACGGGTGTCAGGCCGACATCCACGTATGGCGCAAGGTGTAGGACAATTGCCGAAGGTGAGCCCACGCTATCAATGAGAGAGTGTAGGGAAGTTGCACCCCGCGACGACGATGGAGGGGTGTCGGCATTCACCACAAGTGGATCAAGGGGTACCCTCCAATCGAAAATGAAGCCGCTGTCAACACCAACGCTTGCACCCCCCCACCCACGGTGGAGGGGTGTCACGCTTGCACCCCCCCACCCACGGTGGAGGGGTGTCACGCTTGCACCCCCCCACGCACGGTGGAGGGGTGTCACGCTTGCACCCCCCCACCCACGGTGGAGGGGTGTCACGCTTGCACCCCCCCCACCCACGGTGGAGGGGTGTCACGCTTGCACCCCCCCACCCACGGTGGAGGGGTGTCACGCTTGCACCCCCCACCCACGGTGGAGGGGTGTCACGCTTGCACCCCCCCACCCACGGTGGAGGGGTGTCACGCTTGCACCCCCCCACCCACGGTGGAGGGGTGTCACGCTTGCACCCCCCCACCCACGGTGGAGGGGTGTCACGCTTGCACCCCCCCACCCACGGTGGAGGGGTGTCACGCTTGCACCCCCCCACCCACGGTGGAGGGATGACGGCCCTACGGAACTTGAGGTTCCGTGGGAACCGGAAATGGGTGTGGTCTTCCCTCTAGGTATCTGAGTTCGAATCCCGCATGGGTCTTTTGGGCTTCCTAGTTCACGCCTACTACGGGCCCTCTGGATTGGGAGTTCGAGTCCGGTCTAGTTTCTCTTGGTTTCTTAGTTCGAGCCCCGCGTCTGGCACTTGTGCTGTGCGAGTTCGAGCCCCGGGTGGGGGCCGTTACCTTGTGCAAGTTCGAGGCCCGCATTGGGCACTCTGTGTTTGCCAGTTCGAGCCCCGACTCGGGGCCTGTGTGTTTTCGGGTGGAGGCCTGTATCGGGATCCCGTGACGTGTGAGTTGGAGCGCCCCTTGGGGCCCTTGCCGTCTGCCAGTTCCAGCACCACATCGTGCCCACTCGGTTTTCGAAACGTCACCCCGGGTTGTGATGGCATGCTGTGCAAGTTCGAACCCTGCGTCGGGCTCCCACGATGTGGGACGTCGACGTCTGCCTGTGCCTCTCAGGTGTGCCAGTTGGAGCCCCGCTTTGCGCTTTGGCGCTGTGTCTGTTGGAGCCCCGCGTCGCGCCCACTCGGTGTTCGAGTTGGACCCCCGCGCGGGGATGCCGTGCTGTGCAAGTCGAGCCCCGCCTCTGGCTCTCTGGTGTGTCACCCATGTACCCCAACATCGTCCATGTGTCCAGGGGTGACGCGTGTGCACCACATCATCGACAATGGAGGGGTGTCCCCTTGCACCCCGACATCGACGATGGGGCGTGTCCCTCTTGGATCCCAACATGGACGATGGTAGGGTGTGATGCATGCAGCCCAATATCGATGTGGGAGGAGTGTCCCCCTTGCACCCCAACTTGGACGACGGTGGGGTGTCCCCTTGCACTCCAACATCGACGGTGCAGGGGTGTCACCCGTGCACCCCGACCTCGACGATGGTGGCGTCCTAGCCTTCTTTTCCAACCTCGACGATGGTGGGGTGTCCCCTTTGCACCCCAACATTGACGATGTTGGTGTGTCATGCATGCAGCCCAACATCGAAGTGGGAGGAGTGTCCCCCTTGCACCCCAACATCGACGATGGGGGTGTCCCCTTGCACCCCAACATCGACGATGGAGGGTGTCCCCTTGCACCCCAACATCGAAGTGGGAGGAGTGTCCCCCTTGCACCCCAACATCGATGATGGGGGTGTCCCCTTGCACCCCAACATCGACGATGGTGTGGTGTCCCCTTGCACCCCAACATCGAGGACGGAGGCGTGTCAGGATCGCACCCGCACCTCGATCATGGAGGGGTGTCCCGTTCGCACCCCAACATTGACGATAGATTGGGTGTCCGTTGCTCCCCAACATCGACGATGGATAGATGTCACGCCTGCACCCCCTATCGACCCTGGGGACACCCAGAGCGAGACGAAGGGGTTGTGTCACCGCTTGCACCCCACCATCCAGGAAGGGGAAAGCCCCAAACGGTGACGGGGGCACCCTCCATCGACGTTTGGGGGGTGTCACTCGGAAAGCTCCCCATGGACTCATGAGGCAGCCCACGTCGACGATGGAGTGGTGTCACGCCTGCACCCCCCAATCACCGAATGGGCACCTGCCCAATGACAGTGGAGGGGTCCACCCTGCCACCCCATCAACGCTGGGGGCAACCACCAGGAGGTTGGAGGATGGAGGGGTATCACCCTTGCACCGCCCATCGACGATGGGGCACCCCCCGGTCCACGAAGGATGCACCCTCCTTGGACGATGGAGGTGTGTGAGAGCTGTAACCCCGTCAACGACGGGAGACCCTTCTGGAAGATGGAAGTCCACCCCGTTCGACGAAGGAGGGATGTGATTCCTGTGCCGGCCCATCGACGATGGGGCGCCCCAAGTGGGCGAAGGGGCGGCCCCCATCGACGGAGGATTCACCCCCGTTTGTCAATGGAGGGGTGTCCAGAACGCACCCCCACAGACACGAAGGGGCACCCCACCGTAAACGATGGGGCCCACACCATCGATCGAGGAGGCAGCCCCCAATCGATGATGGACAAGTGTCACGCTCGAACCCCCACGTGAGGATACTTGCACTCCCGAGCGACGCTGGACGGCGGTCCCACCTGCACCCCAGCATCGACGATGGGGGCAGCCCCCCAACCACGATGGAGGGGTGTCAGGCCGACAGTCCCCCATTGACCGAAGGACACACCCCGTTGGAAGATGGACGGTGGTCCTGCCTGCAGCACCCATGGACGAGGGACACCCCCATCGGGAATCAGGCATCCCCACATCGACAAGAGAGGGGTGTCACACATGCACACCCCCACGGACATAGGGGCATGCTGCCTCGGAAGACGGTGTCACCACCCCATCGACGATTGAGGCGAACCCACATCAACGACGGAGACGGGTGACGCACGCACCACGCTGCTGGACGAAGGGGGGGTACCACCCTATGGATTAGAGAGGCACCCCATTGACGATGCAGGGGCGTCACGCCCGCAGCACACGTTCCAGGAAAGTTCACCTGTCCAACGGTTATGGAGACCCCCGACATGGACCAAGGACGGGTGTCAGGCCGACATCCACGTATGGCGCAAGGTGTAGGACAATTGCCGAAGGTGAGCCCACGCTATCAATGAGAGAGTGTAGGGAAGTTGCACCCCGCGACGACGATGGAGGGGTGTCGGCATTCACCACAAGTGGATCAAGGGGTACCCTCCAATCGAAAATGAAGCCGCTGTCAACACCAACGCTTGCACCCCCCCACCCACGGTGGAGGGGTGTCACGCTTGCACCCCCCCACCCACGGTGGAGGGGTGTCACGCTTGCACCCCCCCACCCACGGTGGAGGGGTGTCACGCTTGCACCCCCCCACCCACGGTGGAGGGATGACGGCCCTACGGAACCTGAGGTTCCGTGGGAACCGGAAATGGGTGTGGTCTTCCCTCTAGGTATCTGAGTTCGAATCCTGCATGGGTCTTTTGGGCTTCCTAGTTCACGCCTACTACGGGCCCTCTGGATTGGGAGTTCGAGTCCGGTCTAGTTTCTCTTGGTTTCTTAGTTCGAGCCCCGCGTCTGGCACTTGTGCTGTGCGAGTTCGAGCCCCGGGTGGGGGCCGTTACCTTGTGCAAGTTGGAGGCCCGCATTGGGCACTCTGTGTTTGCCAGTTCGAGCCCCGACTCGGGGCCTGTGTGTTTTCGGGTGGAGGCCTGTATCGGGATCCCGTGACGTGTGAGTTGGAGCGCCCCTTGGGGCCCTTGCCGTCTGCGAGTTCCAGCACCACGTCGTGCCCACTCGGTTTTCGAAACGTCACCCCGGGTTGTGATGGCATGCTGTGCAAGTTCGAACCCTGCGTCGGGCTCCCACGATGTGGGACGTCGACGTCTGCCTGTGCCTCTCAGGTGTGCCAGTTGGAGCCCCGCTTTGCGCTTTGGCGCTGTGTCTGTTGGAGCCCCGCGTCGCGCCCACTCGGTGTTCGAGTTGGACCCCCGCGCGGGGATGCCGTGCTGTGCAAGTCGAGCCCCGCCTCTGGCTCTCTGGTGTGTCACCCATGTACCCCAACATCGTCCATGTGTCCAGGGGTGACGCGTGTGCACCACATCATCGACAATGGAGGGGTGTCCCCTTGCACCCCGACATCGACGATGGGGCGTGTCCCTCTTGGATCCCAACATGGACGATGTTAGGGTGTGATGCATGTAGCCCAATATCGATGTGGGAGGAGTGTCCCCCTTGCACCCCAACTTGGACGACGGTGGGGTGTCCCCTTGAACCCTAACATCGACGGTGCAGGGGTGTCACCCGTGCACCCCGACCTCGACAATGGTGGCGTCCTAGCCTTCTTTTCCAACCTCGACGATGGTGGGGTGTCCCCTTTGCACCCCAACATCGACGATGTTGGTGTGTCATGCATGCAGCCCAACATCGAAGTGGGAGGAGTGTCCCCCTTGCACCCCAACATCGACGATGGGGGTGTCCCCTTGCACCCCAACATCGACGATGGAGGGTGTCCCCTTGCACCCCAACATCGAAGTGGGAGGAGTATCCCCCTTGCACCCCAACATCGACGATGGTGGGGTGTCCCCTTGCACCCCAACATCGACGATGGAGGGTGTCCCCTTGCACCCCAACATCGAAGTGGGAGGAGTATCCCCCTTGCACCCCAACATCGACGATGGAGGTGTCCCCTTGCACCCCAACATCGACGATGGTGGGGTGTCCCCTTGCACCCCAACATCGAGGACGGAGGCGTGTCAGGATCGCACCCGCACCTCGATCATGGAGGGGTGTCCCGTTCGCACCCCAACATTGACGATAGATTGGGTGTCCCGTTGCTCCCCAACATCGACGATGGATAGGTGTCACGCCTACACCCCCTATCGACCCTGGGGACACCCAGAGCGAGACGAAGGGGTTGTGTCACCGCTTGCACCCCACCATCCAGGAAGGGGAAAGCCCCTATCGGTGACGGGGGCACCCTCCATCGACGTTTGGGGGGTGTCACTCGGAAAGCTCCCCATGGACTCATGAGGCAGCCCACGTCGACGATGGAGTGGTGTCACGCCTGCACCCCCCAATCACCGAATGGGCACCTGCCCAATGACAGTGGAGGGGTCTACCCTGCCACCCCATCAACGCTGGGGGCAACCACCTGGAGGTTGTAGGATGGAGGGGTATCACCCTTGCACCGCCCATCGACGATGGGGCACCCCCCGGTCCACGAAGGATGCACCCTCCTTGGACGATGGAGGTGTGTGAGAGCTGTAACCCCGTCAACGACGGGGGACCCTTCTGGAGGATGGAAGTCCACCCCGTTCGACGAAGGAGGGATGTGATTCCTGTGCCGGCCCATCGACGATGGGGCGCCCCAAGTGGGCGAAGGGGCGGCCCCCATCGAGGGAGGATTCACCCCCGTTTGTCAATGGAGGGGTGTCCAGAACGCACCCCCACAGACACGAAGGGGCACCCCACCGTAAACGATGGGGCCCACACCATCGATCGAGGAGGCAGCCCCCAATCGATGATGGACAAGTGTCACGCTCGAACCCCCACGTGAGGATACTTGCACTCCCGAGCGACGCTGGACGGCGGTCCCACCTGCACCCCAGCATCGACGATGGGGGCAGCCCCGCAACCACGATGGAGGGGTGTCAGGCCGACAGTCCCCCA
Organism: Paguma larvata; assembly: GCA_030068075.1. Classification (NCBI taxonomy): domain Eukaryota; kingdom Metazoa; phylum Chordata; class Mammalia; order Carnivora; family Viverridae; genus Paguma; species Paguma larvata. The sequence goes on from JAINVK010000671.1 coordinate 14,700, forward strand.
TTGACCGAAGGACACACCCCGTTGGAAGATGGACGGTGGTCCTGCCTGCAACACCCATGGACGAGGGACACCCCCATCGGGAATCAGGCATCCCCACATCGACAAGAGAGGGGTGTCACACATGCACACCCCCACGGACATAGGGGCATGCTGCCTCGGAAGACGGTGTCACCACCCCATCGACGATTGAGGCGAACCCACATCAACGACGGAGACGGGTGACGCACGCACCCCGCTGCTGGACGAGGGGGGGTACCACCCTCTGGATTAGAGAGGCACCCCATTGACGATGCAGGGGCGTCACGCCCGCATCACACGTTCCAGGAAAGTTCACCTGTCCAACGGTTATGGAGACCCCCGACATGGACCAAGGACGGGTGTCAGGCCGACATCCACGTATGGCGCAAGGTGTAGGACAATTGCCGAAGGTGAGCCCACGCTATCAATGAGAGAGTGTAGGGAAGTTGCACCCCGCGACGACGATGGAGGGGTGTCGGCATTCACCACAAGTGGATCAAGGGGTACCCTCCAATCGAAAATGAAGCCGCTGTCAACACCAACGCTTGCACCCCCCACCCACGGTGGAGGGGTGTCACGCTTGCACCCCCCCACCCACGGTGGAGGGGTGTCACGCTTGCACCCCCCCACCCACGGTGGAGGGGTGTCACGCTTGCACCCCCCCACCCACGGTGGAGGGGTGTCACGCTTGCACCCCCCCACCCACGGTGGAGGGGTGTCACGCTTGCACCCCCCCACCCACGGTGGAGGGGTGTCACGCTTGCACCCCCCCACCCACGGTGGAGGGGTGTCACGCTTGCACCCCCCCACCCACGGTGGAGGGGTGTCACGCTTGCACCCCCCCACGCACGGTGGAGGGGTGTCACGCTTGCACCCCCCCACGCACGGTGGAGGGGTGTCACGCTTGCACCCCCCACGCACGGTGGAGGGGTGTCACGCTTGCACCCCCCCCACGCACGGTGGAGGGGTGTCACGCTTGCACCCCCCCACGCACGGTGGAGGGGTGTCACGCTTGCACCCCCCCACGCACGGTGGAGGGGTGTCACGCTTGCACCCCCCCACGCACGGTGGAGGGGTGTCACGCTTGCACCCCCCCACGCACGGTGGAGGGGTGTCACGCTTGCACCCCCCCACGCACGGTGGAGGGGTGTCACGCTTGCACCCCCCCACGCACGGTGGAGGGGTGTCACGCTTGCACCCCCCCACCCACGGTGGAGGGGTGTCACGCTTGCACCCCCCCACCCACGGTGGAGGGGTGTCACGCTTGCACCCCCCCACCCACGGTGGAGGGGTGTCACGCTTGCACCCCCCCACCCACGGTGGAGGGGTGTCACGCTTGCACCCCCCCACCCACGGTGGAGGGGTGTCACGCTTGCACCCCCCCACCCACGGTGGAGGGGTGTCACGCTTGCACCCCCCCACCCACGGTGGAGGGGTGTCACGCTTGCACCCCCCACCCACGGTGGAGGGGTGTCACGCTTGCACCCCCCCACCCACGGTGGAGGGATGACGGCCCTACGGAACCTGAGGTTCCGTGGGAACCGGAAATGGGTGTGGTCTTCCCTCTAGGTATCTGAGTTTGAATCCCGCATGGGTCTTTTGGGCTTCCTAGTTCTCGCCTACTACGGGCCCTCTGGATTGGGAGTTCGAGTCCGGTCTAGTTTCTCTTGGTTTCTTAGTTCGAGCCCCGCGTCTGGCACTTGTGCTGTGCGAGTTCGAGCCCCGGGTGGGGGCCGTTACCTTGTGCAAGTTCGAGGCCCGCATTGGGCACTCTGTGTTTGCCAGTTCGAGCCCCGACTCGGGGCCTGTGTGTTTTCGGGTGGAGGCCTGTATCGGGATCCCGTGACGTGTGAGTTGGAGCGCCCCTTGGGGCCCTTGCCGTCTGCCAGTTCCAGCACCACGTCGTGCCCACTCGGTTTTCGAAACGTCACCCCGGGTTGTGATGGCATGCTGTGCATGTTCGAACCCTGCGTCGGGCTCCCACGATGTGGGACGTCGACGTCTGCCTGTGCCTCTCAGGTGTGCCAGTTGGAGCCCCGCTTTGCGCTTTGGCGCTGTGTCTGTTGGAGCCCCGCGTCGCGCCCACTCGGTGTTCGAGTTGGACCCCCGCGCGGGGATGCCGTGCTGTGCAAGTCGAGCCCCGCCTCTGGCTCTCTGGTGTGTCACCCATGTACCCCAACATCGTCCATGTGTCCAGGGGTGACGCGTGTGCACCACATCATCGACAATGGAGGGGTGTCCCCTTGCACCCCGACATCGACGATGGGGCGTGTCCCTCTTGGATCCCAACATGGACGATGGTAGGGTGTGATGCATGCAGCCCAATATCGATGTGGGAGGAGTGTCCCCCTTGCACCCCAACTTGGACGACGGTGGGGTGTCCCCTTGCACTCCAACATCGACGGTGCAGGGGTGTCACCCGTGCACCCCGACCTCGACGATGGTGGCGTCCTAGCCTTCTTTTCCAACCTCGACGATGGTGGGGTGTCCCATTTGCACCCCAACATCGACGATGTTGGTGTGTCATGCATGCAGCCCAACATCGAAGTGGGAGGAGTGTCCCCCTTGCACCCCAACATCGACGATGGGGGTGTCCCCTTGCACCCCAACATCGACGATGGAGGGTGTCCCCTTGCACCCCAACATCGAAGTGGGAGGAGTGTCCCCCTTGCACCCCAACATCGATGATGGGGGTGTCCCCTTGCACCCCAACATCGACGATGGTGTGGTGTCCCCTTGCACCCCAACATCGAGGACGGAGGCGTGTCAGGATCGCACCCGCACCTCGATCATGGAGGGGTGTCCCGTTCGCACCCCAACATTGACGATAGATTGGGTGTCCGTTGCTCCCCAACATCGACGATGGATAGATGTCACGCCTGCACCCCCTATCGACCCTGGGGACACCCAGAGCGAGACGAAGGGGTTGTGTCACCGCTTGCACCCCACCATCCAGGAAGGGGAAAGCCCCAATCGGTGACGGGGGCACCCTCCATCGACGTTTGGGGGGTGTCACTCGGAAAGCTCCCCATGGACTCATGAGGCAGCCCACGTCGACGATGGAGTGGTGTCACGCCTGCACCCCCCAATCACCGAATGGGCACCTGCCCAATGACAGTGGAGGGGTCCACCCTGCCACCCCATCAACGCTGGGGGCAACCACCAGGAGGTTGGAGGATGGAGGGGTATCACCCTTGCACCGCCCATCGACGATGGGGCACCCCCCGGTCCACGAAGGATGCACCCTCCTTGGACGATGGAGGTGTGTGAGAGCTGTAACCCCGTCAACGACGGGAGACCCTTCTGGAGGATGGAAGTCCACCCCGTTCGACGAAGGAGGGATGTGATTCCTGTGCCGGCCCATCGACGATGGGGCGCCCCAAGTGGGCGAAGGGGCGGCCCCCATCGAGGGAGGATTCACCCCCGTTTGTCAATGGAGGGGTGTCCAGAACGCACCCCCACAGACACGAAGGGGCACCCCACCGTAAACGATGGGGCCCACACCATCGATCGAGGAGGCAGCCCCCAATCGATGATGGACAAGTGTCACGCTCGAACCCCCACGTGAGGATACTTGCACTCCCGAGCGACGCTGGACGGCGGTCCCACCTGCACCCCAGCATCGACGATGGGGGCAGCCCCCCAACCACGATGGAGGGGTGTCAGGCCGACAGTCCCCCATTGACCGAAGGACACACCCCGTTGGAAGATGGACGGTGGTCCTGCCTGCAGCACCCATGGACGAGGGACACCCCCATCGGGAATCAGGCATCCCCACATCGACAAGAGAGGGGTGTCACACATGCACACCCCCACGGACATAGGGGCATGCTGCCTCGGAAGACGGTGTCACCACCCCATCGACGATTGAGGCGAACCCACATCAACGACGGAGACGGGTGACGCACGCACCACGCTGCTGGACGAAGGGGGGGTACCACCCTATGGATTAGAGAGGCACCCCATTGACGATGCAGGGGCGTCACGCCCGCAGCACACGTTCCAGGAAAGTTCACCTGTCCAACGGTTATGGAGACCCCCGACATGGACCAAGGACGGGTGTCAGGCCGACATCCACGTATGGCGCAAGGTGTAGGACAATTGCCGAAGGTGAGCCCACGCTATCAATGAGAGAGTGTAGGGAAGTTGCACCCCGCGACGACGATGGAGGGGTGTCGGCATTCACCACAAGTGGATCAAGGGGTACCCTCCAATCGAAAATGAAGCCGCTGTCAACACCAACGCTTGCACCCCCCCACCCACGGTGGAGGGGTGTCACGCTTGCACCCCCCCACCCACGGTGGAGGGGTGTCACGCTTGCACCCCCCCACCCACGGTGGAGGGGTGTCACGCTTGCACCCCCCCACCCACGGTGGAGGGGTGTCACGCTTGCACCCCCCCACGCACGGTGGAGGGGTGTCACGCTTGCACCCCCCCCACGCACGGTGGAGGGGTGTCACGCTTGCACCCCCCCACGCACGGTGGAGGGGTGTCACGCTTGCACCCCCCCACGCACGGTGGAGGGGTGTCACGCTTGCACCCCCCCACCCACGGTGGAGGGGTGTCACGCTTGCACCCCCCCACCCACGGTGGAGGGGTGTCACGCTTGCACCCCCCCACCCACGGTGGAGGGGTGTCACGCTTGCACCCCCCCACCCACGGTGGAGGGGTGTCACGCTTGCACCCCCCCACCCACGGTGGAGGGGTGTCACGCTTGCACCCCCCCACCCACGGTGGAGGGGTGTCACGCTTGCACCCCCCCACCCACGGTGGAGGGGTGTCACGCTTGCACCCCCCCACCCACGGTGGAGGGGTGTCACGCTTGCACCCCCCCACCCACGGTGGAGGGGTGTCACGCTTGCACCCCCCCACCCACGGTGGAGGGGTGTCACGCTTGCACCCCCCCACCCACGGTGGAGGGGTGTCACGCTTGCACCCCCCCCACCCACGGTGGAGGGATGACGGCCCTACGGAACCTGAGGTTCCGTGGGAACCGGAAATGGGTGTGGTCTTCCCTCTAGGTATCTGAGTTTGAATCCCGCATGGGTCTTTTGGGCTTCCTAGTTCTCGCCTACTACGGGCCCTCTGGATTGGGAGTTCGAGTCCGGTCTAGTTTCTCTTGGTTTCTTAGTTCGAGCCCCGCGTCTGGCACTTGTGCTGTGCGAGTTCGAGCCCCGGGTGTGGGCCGTTACCTTGTGCAAGTTCGAGGCCCGCATTGGGCACTCTGTGTTTGCCAGTTCGAGCCCCGACTCGGGGCCTGTGTGTTTTCGGGTGGAGGCCTGTATCGGGATCCCGTGACGTGTGAGTTGGAGCGCCCCTTGGGGCCCTTGCCGTCTGCCAGTTCCAGCACCACATCGTGCCCACTCGGTTTTCGAAACGTCACCCCGGGTTGTGATGGCATGCTGTGCAAGTTCGAACCCTGCGTCGGGCTCCCACGATGTGGGACGTCGACGTCTGCCTGTGCCTCTCAGGTGTGCCAGTTGGAGCCCCGCTTTGCGCTTTGGCGCTGTGTCTGTTGGAGCCCCGCGTCGCGCCCACTCGGTGTTCGAGTTGGACCCCCGCGCGGGGATGCCGTGCTGTGCAAGTCGAGCCTCGCCTCTGGCTCTCTGGTGTGTCACCCATGTACCCCAACATCGTCCATGTGTCCAGGGGTGACGCGTGTGCACCACATCATCGACAATGGAGGGGTGTCCCCTTGCACCCCGACATCGACGATGGGGCGTGTCCCCCTTCGATCCCAACATGGGCGATGGTAGGGTGTGATGCATGCAGCCCAATATCGATGTGGGAGGAGTGTCCCCCTTGCACCCCAACTTGGACGACGGTGGGGTGTCCCCTTGAACCCTAACATCGACGGTGCAGGGGTGTCACCCGTGCACCCCGACCTCGACGATGGTGGCGTCCTAGCCTTCTTTTCCAACCTCGACGATGGTGGGGTGTCCCCTTTGCACCCCAACATCGACGATGGTGGTGTGTCATGCATGAAGCCCAACATCGAAGTGGGAGGAGTGTCCCCCTTGCACCCCAACATCGACGATGGGGGTGTCCCCGTGCACCCCAACATCGACGATGGAGGGTGTCCCCTTGCACCCCAACATCGAAGTTGGAGGAGTATCCCCCTTGCACCCCAACATCGACGATGGTGGGGTGTCCCCTTGCACCCCAACATCGACGATGGTGGGGTGTCCCCTTGCACCCCAACATCGAGGACGGAGGCGTGTCAGGATCGCACCCGCACCTCGATCATGGAGGGGTGTCCCGTTCGCACCCCAACATTGACGATAGATTGGGTGTCCCGTTGCTCCCCAACATCGACGATGGATAGATGTCACGCCTGCACCCCCTATCGACCCTGGGGACACCCAGAGCGAGACGAAGGGGTTGTGTCACCGCTTGCACCCCACCATCCAGGAAGGGGAAAGCCCCAATCGGTGACGGGGGCACCCTATATCGACGTTTGGGGGGTGTCACTCGGAAAGCTCCCCATGGACTCATGAGGCAGCCCACGTCGACGATGGAGTGGTGTCACGCCTGCACCCCCCAATCACCGAATGGGCACCTGCCCAATGACAGTGGAGGGGTCCACCCTGCCACCCCATCAACGCTGGGGGCAACCACCAGGAGGTTGGAGGATGGAGGGGTATCACCCTTGCACCGCCCATCGACGATGGGGCACCCCCCGGTCCACGAAGGATGCACCCTCCTTGGACGATGGAGGTGTGTGAGAGCTGTAACCCCGTCAACGACGGGAGACCCTTCTGGAGGATGGAAGTCCACTCCGTTCGACGAAGGAGGGATGTGATTCCTGTGCCGGCCCATCGACAATGGGGCGCCCCAAGTGGGCGAAGGGGCGGCCCCCATCGAGGGAGGATTCACCCCCGTTTGTCAATGGAGGGGTGTCCAGAACGCACCCCCACAGACACGAAGGGGCACCCCACCGTAAACGATGGGGCCCACACCATCGATCGAGGAGGCAGCCCCCAATCGATGATGGACAAGTGTCACGCTCGAACCCCCACGTGAGGATACTTGCACTCCCGAGCGACGCTGGACGGCGGTCCCACCTGCACCCCAGCATCGACGATGGGGGCAGCCCCCCAACCACGATGGAGGGGTGTCTGGCCGACAGTCCCCCATTGACCGAAGGACACACCCCGTTGGAAGATGGACGGTGGTCCTGCCTGCAACACCCATGGACGAGGGACACCCCCATCGGGAATCAGGCATCCCCACATCGACAAGAGAGGGGTGTCACACATGCACACCCCCACGGACATAGGGGCATGCTGCCTCGGAAGACGGTGTCACCACCCCATCGACGATTGAGGCGAACCCACATCAACGACGGAGACGGGTGACGCACGCACCCCGCTGCTGGACGAGGGGGGGTACCACCCTCTGGATTAGAGAGGCACCCCATTGACGATGCAGGGGCGTCACGCCCGCATCACACGTTCCAGGAAAGTTCACCTGTCCAACGGTTATGGAGACCCCCGACATGGACCAAGGACGGGTGTCAGGCCGGACATCCACGTATGGCGCAAGGTGTAGGACAATTGCCGAAGGTGAGCCCACGCTATCAATGAGAGAGTGTAGGGAAGTTGCACCCCGCGACGACGATGGAGGGGTGTCGGCATTCACCACAAGTGGATCAAGGGGTACCCTCCAATCGAAAATGAAGCCGCTGTCAACACCAACGCTGCACCCCCCCACCCACGGTGGAGGGGTGTCACGCTTGCACCCCCCCACCCACGTGGAGGGGTGTCACGCTTGCACCCCCCCCACCCACGGTGGAGGGGTGTCACGCTTGCACCCCCCCACCCACGGTGGAGGGGTGTCACGCTTGCACCCCCCCCACCCACGGTGGAGGGGTGTCACGCTTGCACCCCCCACCCACGGTGGAGGGGTGTCACGCTTGCACCCCCCCACCCACGGTGGAGGGGTGTCACGCTTGCACCCCCCCACCCACGGTGGAGGTGGTGTCACGCTTGCACCCCCCCACCCACGGTGGAGGGGTGTCACGCTTGCACCCCCCCACCCACGGTGGAGGGGTGTCACGCTTGCACCCCCCCACCCACGGTGGAGGGGTTGTCACGCTTGCACCCCCCCACCCACGGTGGAGGGGTGTCACGCTTGCACCCCCCCACCCACGGTGGAGGGGTGTCACGCTTGCACCCCCCCACCCCACGGTGGAGGGGTGTCACGCTTGCACCCCCCCACCCACGGTGGAGGGGTGTCCACGCTTGCACCCCCCCACCCGATCGGTGGAGGGGTGTCAACGCTTGCCCCCCCACCCACGGTGGAGGGGGTGTCACGCCTTGCACCCCCCCACCCACGGTGGAGGGGTGTCACGCTTGCACCCCCACCACCCACGGTGGAGGGGTGTCACGCTTGCACCCCCCCCCCCCACCCACGGTGGAGGGGTGTCACGCTTGCACCCCCCCACCCACGGTGGAGGGGTGTCACGCTTGCACCCCCCCACCCACGGTGGAGGGGTGTCACGCCTGCACCCCCCCACCCACGGTGGAGGGTGTTCACGCTTGCACCCCCCCACCACGGTGGAGGGGTGTCACGCTTGCACCCCCCCACCACGGTGGAGGGGTGTCACGCTTGCACCCCCCACCCCGTGGAGGGTGTCACCTTGCACCCCCCCACCCACGTGGAATGACGCCCACAACCTGAGGTTCCTGGGACCGGAAATGGGTGTGGTCTTCCCTCTAGGTATCTAGTTCGAATCCCGCATGTCTTTTGGGCTTCCTATTCACCCTATGCGGGCCCTCTGGATTGGGAGTTCGAGTCCGGTCTAGTTTCTCTTGGTTTCTTAGTTCGAGCCCCGCTCTGGCACTTGTGCTGTGCAGTTCGAGCCCCGGGTGGGGGCCGTTACCTTGTGCAAGTTCGAGCCCGCATTGCACTCTGTGTTTGCCAGTTCGAGCCCCGACTCGGGCCTTGTGTTTTCGGGTGGAGGCCTGTATCGGGATCCCGTGACGTGTGAGTTGGAGCGCCCCTTGGGCCCTTGCCGTCTGCCAGTTTCCAGCACCACATCGTGCCCACTCGGTTTTCGAAACGTCACCCGGGTTGTGATGGCATGCTGTGCAAGTTCGAACCCTGCGTCGGGCTCCCACATGTGGGACGTCGACGTCTGCCTGTGCCTCTCAGGTGTGCCAGTTGGAGCCCCGCTTTGCGCTTTGGCGCTGTGTCTGTTGGAGCCCCGCGTCGCCCCACTCGGTGTTCGAGTTGGACCCCCCGGATGCCGTGCTGTGCAAGTCGAGCCCCGCCTCTGGCTCTCTGGTGTGTCACCCATTACCCCAACATCGTCCATGTGTCCAGGGTGACGCGTGTCACCACATCATCGACAATGGAGGGGTGTCCCTTGCACCCCGACATCGACGATGGGGCTGTCCCTCTTGGATCCCAACATGGACGATGGTAGGGTTGATGCATGCAGCCCAATATCGATGTGGGAGGATGTCCCCCTTGCCACCCAACTTGGACACGGTGGTGTCCCCTTGCAACTCCAACATCGACGGTGCAGGGGTCACCCGTGACCCCCGACCTCGACGATGGTGGCGTCCTAGCCTTCTTTTCCAACCTCGACGATGGTGGGTGTCCCATTTGCACCCCAACATCGACGATGGTGTGTCATGCATGCAGCCCAACATCGAAGTGGAGGAGTGTCCCCCCTTGCACCCCAACATCGACGATGGGGGTGTCCTCCTGCACCCCACATCGACGGTGGTGTGTTCCCCT
>JAINVK010000672.1:0-20280 GCA_030068075.1 Paguma larvata
AACCGTGCTACCTAAGTGAAACAAGATATTAGTTCAATGAGGCACTCGCCACAGTGTTGGTTTACAGAGTGGAGTTATAGCACCTTGCTGCCTGTTCTTACGCATTCAGTTCTTAACCGTGCTAACTTAAAAGAAACAAGAGTTTAGTTCAATGAGGCACTCGGCCACTGTGCTGTTTAGAGGGTAAAGCATATGGCTCTTGCTGCTAGTTCAGCGCACTCCAGTTTTTAAACCGTGCTATCTAGTGAAAAAAGAACTTAGTTCAGTGAGGCACTCGCCACTGTGTTGATTCACAGAGTAAAGCGTATGGCTCTTTGTTGCTAGTTCTGCGCATTCTGTTTTTAACCGAGCTACCTAAGTGAAACAAGTGGTTAGTTCAGTGAGGCACTCGCCACAGTGTTGATTCAGAGAGTGAGTGTATAGCACCTTGCTGCTTGTTCTGCGCATTCAGTTCCTAGCAATGCTACCTAAATGAAACAAGAGGTTAGTTCAGTGAGGCACTCGCCACAGTGTTGTTTCACAGAGTAAAGCGTATGGCTCTTTGCTGCTAGTTCTGCGCTTTCTGTTTTAAACCGAGCTACCTAAGTGAAACAAGAGGGTTAGTTCAGTGAGGCACTCGCCTCTCTGTTGATTCAGAGAGTGGAGTGTATAGCACCTTGCTGCTTGTTCTGCGAATTCAGTTCCTTGCATTTCTACCTAATGAAACAAGACGTTATTTCAGTGAGGCACTCGCCACAGTGTTGTTTCACAGAATAAAGCGTATGGCTCTTTGCTGCTAGTTCAGCGCATTCAGGTTTTAAGCGTGCTACCTTATTGAAACAAGAGGTTAGTTCAGTGAGGCACTCGCCACAGTGTTGGTTCAGAGAGTGGAGTGGATAGCACCATGCTGCCCGTTCTGAGCATTCAGTTCCTAGCATTGATACTTAAATGAAACAAGAGGTTAGTTCAGTGAGGCACTCGCCGCAGTGTTGTTTCACAGAGTAAAGCGTATGGCTCTTTGTTGCTTGTTCTGCGCATTCAGTTTTTAACCGAGCTTCCTAAGTGAAACAAGAAGTTAGTTCAATGAGGCACTCGCCAGTGTGTTGTTTCACAGAGTAAAGCCTAGGCTCTTCGCTGCTAGTTCTGCGCATTCAGGTTTTAACCGTGCTACCTAAATGAAACAAGAGGTTAGTTCAGTGAGGCATTCGCCACAGTGTTGGTTCACAGAGTGGAGTGTATAGCACCTTGCTGCCTCTTCTGGGCACTCAGTTCTTAACCGTTCTAACTAAACGAAACAAGAGTTTAGTTCAGTGAGGCACTCGCCACGTGTTTTTCCACAGAGTAAAGCGTATGGCTCTTTGTTGCTTGTTCTGCGCATTCAGTTTTTAACCGTACTTCCTAAGTGAAACAAGAGGTTAGTTCAGTGAGGCACACGACAAAGTGTTCCTTCACAGAGTGGAGTATGTAGCTATTGGCTGCCTTTTCTGCGCATTCAGTTATTAACCATGCTAACTAAAGAAACTCGAGGTTAGTTTAAAATTTTTTTTTTTTATTATTATTAAGAGATATACAGACAGAGCGTGAGCAGGAGGAGGGCAGAGAGAGAGGGAGACACAGAATCCGAAGCAGGCTCCAGGCTCTGATGAGCCATCAGCACAGAGCCCGACATGGGGCTCGAACTCACAGACCGTGAGATCATGACCTGAGCTGAAGTCGGCCGCTTAACCAACTGAGCCACCCAGGCGCCCCTCGAGGTTAGTTTAATGAGGCACTCGCCACTGTGCTGTTTCACAGAGTAAAGCATATGGCTCTTTGCTGCTATTTCTAGATATTCAGTTTTAACCGTGCTACCTAAATGAAACAAGAGGTCAGTTCAGTGAGGCACTCGCTACTGCGTTGTTTCACAGAGTAAAGCGTATGGCTCTTTGCTAATTGTTCTGCGCATTCAGTTTTTAACCGAGCTACCTAAATGAAACAACAGGTTAGATCAATGAGGCACGCGCCACTGTGTTGTTTCACAGAGTAAAGCGTATGGCTCTTTGCTGCTAGTTCTGGGCATTCAGTTTTTAACTGTGCTTCCTAAGTGAAACAAGAGGTTAGTTCAGTGAGGCACTCGCCAAAGTGTTCCTTCACAGAGTGGCGTATGTAGCAATTTGCTGCCTGTTCTGCGCACTCAGTTCTTAACCGTGCTAAATAAAAGAAACTAGAGATTAGTTCAATGAGGCACACGCCACGGTGCTGTTTCACAGAGTAAAGCATATGGCTCCTTGCTGCTAGTTCTAGGCATTCAGTTTTTAACCGTGCTACCTAAGTGAAACAAGATGTTAGTTCAATGAGGCACTCGCCACAGTGATGGTTCACAGAGTGGAATGTATAGCACCTTGCTGCCTGTTCTGCGCATTCAGTTCCTAACAGTGCTACCTAAATGAAAGACGAGGTTAGTTCAGTGAGGCACTCGCCACTGTGTTGTTTCACAGAGTAAAGCGTATGGCTCTTTGCTGTTAGTTCTGCGCATTCAGTTTTTAACCGAGCTACCTAAGTGAAACAAGAGGTTAATTCAGTGAGGCACTCGCCACTCTGTTGATTCAGAGAGTGGAGTGTATAGCACCTTGCTGCTTGTTCTGCGCATTCAGTTCCTAGCATTGCTACCTAAATGAAACAAGAGGTTACTTCAGTGAGGCACTCGCCACACTGTTGTTTCACAGAGTATAGCGTATGGCTCTTTGCTGCTAGTTCAGCGCATTCAGGTTTTAACCGTGCTACCTAAATGAAACAATAGGTTTGTTCATTGAGGCACTCGCCAGTGTGTTGTTTCACAGAGTAAAGCGTATGGCTCTTTGCTGCTAGTTCTGCGCATTCAGTTTTTAACCCAGCTACCTAAGTGAAACAAGAGGTTACTTCAGTGAGGCACTTGCCAAAGTGTTCCTTCACAGAGTGGAGTATGTAGCAATTTGCTGCCTGTTCTATGCATTCAGTTCTTAACCGTGCTAAGTAAAAGAAACAAGAGTTTAGTTCAATGAGGCACTCGCCACTGTTTTATTTCCCAGAGTAAAGCATACGGCTCTTTGCTGCTAGTTCTGCGCATTCAGTTTTTAACCGTGCTACCTAAGTGAAACAAGATATTAGTTCAATGAGGCACTCGCCACAGTGTTGGTTTACAGAGTGGAGTTTATAGCACCTTGCTGCCTGTTCTACGCATTCAGTTCTTAACCGTGCTAACTAAAAGAAACAAGAGTTTAGTTCAATGAGGCACTCGCCACTGTGCTGTTTCACAGAGTAAAGCATATGGCTCTTTGCTGCTAGTTCAGCGCATTCCGGTTTTAACCGTGCTATCTAGGTGAAAAAAGAACTTAGTTCAGTGAGGCACTCGCCACTGTGTTGATTCACAGAGTAAAGCGTATGGCTCTTTGTTGCTAGTTCTGCGCATTCTGTTTTTAACCGAGCTACCTAAGTGAAACAAGTGGTTAGTTCAGTGAGGCACTCGCCACAGTGTTGATTCAGAGAGTGGAGTGTATAGCACCTTGCTGCTTGTTCTGCGCATTCAGTTCCTAGCATTGCTACCTAAATGAAACAAGAGGTTAGTTCAGTGAGGCACTCGCCACAGTGTTGTTTCACAGAGTAAAGCGTATGGCTCTTTGCTGCTAGTTCTGCGCTTTCTGTTTTAAACCGAGCTACCTAAGTGAAACAAGAGGTTAGTTCAGTGAGGCACTCGCCTCTCTGTTGATTCAGAGAGTGGAGTGTATAGCACCTTGCTGCTTGTTCTGCGAATTCAGTTCCTAGCATTTCTACCTAATGAAACAAGAGGTTATTTCAGTGAGGCACTCGCCACAGTGTTGTTTCACAGAGTAAAGCGTATGGCTCTTTGCTGCTAGTTCAGCGCATTCAGGTTTTAAGCGTGCTACCTTATTGAAACAAGAGGTTAGTTCAGTGAGGCACTCGCCACAGTGTTGGTTCAGAGAGTGGAGTGTATAGCACCATGCTGCCCGTTCTGAGCATTCAGTTCCTAGCATTGATACTTAAATGAAACAAGAGGTTAGTTCAGTGAGGCACTCGCCGCAGTGTTGCTTCACAGAGTGGAGTGTATAGCACGTTGCTCCCTGTTCTGCGCATTCAGTTCCTAGCATTGCTACCTAAATGAAACAAGAGGTTACTTCAGTGAGGCACTCGCCACACTGTTGTTTCACAAAGTATAGCGTATGGCTCTTTGCTGCTAGTTCTGCGAATTCAGGTTTTAACCGTGCTACCAAATAAAACAAGATGTGAGTTCAGTGAGGCACTCGCCACTGTGGTGGTTCACAGAGTAAAGCGTATGGCTCTTTGCCGCTTTTTCTAGGCATTCAGTTTTTAACCGTGCTACCTAAGTGAAACAAGAAGTTAGTTCAATGAGGCACTCGCCAAAGTGTTGGTTCACAGAGTGTAGTGTATAGCACCTTGCTGCCCGTTCTGCGCATTCAGTTACTAGCATTGCTACCTAAATGAAACAAGAGGTTAGTTCAATGAGGCACTCGCCAGTGTGCTGTTTCACAGAGTAAAGTGTATGGCTCTTCGTTGCTAGTTCTGCGCATTCAGGTTTTAACCGTGCTACCTAAATGAAACAAGAGGTTAGTTCAGTGAGGCATTCGCCACAGTGTTGGTTCACAGAGTGGAGTGTATAGCACCTTGCTTCCTCCTCTGGGCATTCACTTCTTAACCGTTCTCAATAAACGAAACAAGAGTTTAGTTCAGTGAGGCCTCGCCACGTGTTGTTTCACAGAGTAAAGCTTATGGCTCTTTGTTGCTAGTTCAGCGCATTCAGGTTTTATCCGTGTTATCTAGGGGAAAAAAGAGGTTAGTTCAGTGAGGCACTCGCCACAGTGTTGTTTCACAGAGTAAAGCGTATGGCTCTTTGCTGCTAGTTCTGCGCATTCTGTTTTTAACCGAGCTACCTAAGTGAAACAAGTGGTTAGTTTAGTGAGGCACTCGCCACAGTGTTGATTCAGAGAGTGGAGTGTATAGCACCTTGCTGCTTGTTCTGCGCATTCAGTTCCTAGCATTGCTACCTAAATGAAACAAGAGGTTAGTTCAGTGAGGCACTCGCCACAGTGTTGTTTCACAGAGTAAAGCGTATGGCTCTTTGCTGCTAGTTCTGCGCTTTCTGTTTTAAACCGAGCTACCTAAGTGAAACAAGAGGTTAGTTCAGTGAGGCACTCGCCTCTCTGTTGATTCAGAGAGTGGAGTGTATAGCACCTTGCTGCTTATTCTGCGAATTCAGTTCCTAGCATTTCTACCTATGAAACAAGAGGTTACTTCAGTGAGGCACTCGCCACAGTGTTGATTCACAGAGTAAAGCGTATGGCTCTTTGCTGCTAGTTCAGCGCATTCAGGTTTTAACCGTGCTACCTTATTGAAACAAGAGGTTAGTTCAGTGAGGCACTCGCCACAGTGTTGGTTCAGAGAGTGGAGTGTATAGCACCATGCTGCCCGTTCTGAGCATTCAGTTCCTAGCATTGATACTTAAATGAAACAAGAGGTTAGTTCAGTGAGGCACTCGCCGCCGTGTTGCTTCACAGAGTGGAGTGTATAGCACGTTACTCCCTGTTCTGCGCATTCAGTTCCTAGCATTGCTACCTAAATGAAACAAGAGGTTACTTCAGTGAGGCACTCGCCACACTGTTGTTTCACAAAGTATAGCGTATGGCTCTTTGTTGCTAGTTCTGCGAATTCAGGTTTTAACCGTGCTATCTAAATGAAACAATAGGTTTGTTCATTGAGGCACTCGCCAGCGTGCTGTTTCACAGAGTAAAGCGTATGGCTCTTTGCTGCTAGTTCTGCGCATTCAGTTTTTAAGCGAGCTACCTAAGTGAAACAAGAGGTTAGTTCAGTGAGGCACTCGCCACAGTGTTGATTCAGAGAGTGCAGTGTATACCACCTTGCTGCTTCTTCTGCGCATTCAGTTCCTAGCATTGCTACCTAAACGAAACAAGAGGTTACTTCAGGGAGGCACTCGCCACAGTGTTGCTTCACAGAGTGGAGTGTAGGGCTCTCTACTTCTTGTTTTGTGCATTCAGTTCTTAATCCTGGAACCTAAATGAAACAAGAGGTTAGTTCAATGAGGCACTCGACACTGTTTTAGTTCACAGAGTAAAGCATATGTCTCTTTGCTGCTAGTTCTGCGCCTTCAATTTTTAACCGTGCTACCTAAGTGAAACAAGAGGTTAGTTCATTGAGGCACTCGCCACTGTGTTGGTTCACAGAGTAAAGCGTATGGCTCTTTTCTGATAGTTCTGCGAATTCAGGTTTTAATCGTGCTACCAAATAAAACAAGACGTGAGTTCAGTGAGGCACTCGCCACTGTGTTGGTTCACAGAGTAAAGCGTATGGCTCTTTGCCGCTTTTTCTAGGCATTCAGTTTTTAACCTTGCTACCGAAGTGAAACAAGAAGTTAGTTCAATGAGGCACTCTCCACAGTGTTGGTTCACAGAGTGTAGTGTATAGCACCTTGCTGCCCGTTCTGCGCATTCATTTACTAGCATTGCTACCTAAATGAAACAAGAGGTTAGTTCAGTGAGGCACTCGCCACAGTGTTGTTTCACAGAGTAAAGCGTATGGCTCTTTGTTGCTTGTTCTGCGCATTCAGTTTTTAACCGAGCTTCCTAAGTGAAACAAGAAGTTAGTTCAATGAGGCACTCGCCAGTGTGTTGTTTCACAGAGTAAAGCCTAGGGCTCTTCGCTGCTAGTTCTGCGCATTCAGGTTTTAACCGTGCTACCTAAATGAAACAAGAGGTTAGTTCAGTGAGGCATTCGCCACAGTGTTGGTTCACAGAGTGGAGTGTATAGCACCTTGCTGCCTCTTCTGGGCATTCAGTTCTTAACCGTTCTAACTAAACGAAACAAGAGTTTAGTTCAGTGAGGCACTCGCCACGTGTTTTTCCACAGAGTAAAGCGTATGGCACTTTGTTGCTTGTTCTGCGCATTCAGTTTTTAACCGTACTTCCTAAGTGAAACAAGAGGTTAGTTCAGTGAGGCACACGACAAAGTGTTCCTTCACAGAGTGGAGTATGTAGCTATTTGCTGCCTTTTCTGCGCATTCAGTTATTAACCATGCTAACTAAAAGAAACTCGAGGTTAGTTTAATGAGGCACTCGCCACTGTGCTGTTTCACAGAGTAAAGCATATGGCTCTTTGCTGCTATTTCTAGATATTCAGTTTTAACCGTGCTACATAAATGAAACAAGAGGTCAGTTCAGTGAGGCACTCGCTACTGCGTTGTTTCACAGAGTAAAGCGTATGGCTCTTTGCTAATTGTTCTGCGCATTCAGTTTTTAACCGAGCTACCTAAATGAAACAACAGGTTAGATCAATGAGGCACGCGCCACTGTGTTGTTTCACAGAGTAAAGCGTATGGCTCTTTGCTGCTAGTTCTGGGCATTCAGTTTTTAACTGTGCTTCCTAAGTGAAACAAGAGGTTAGTTCAGTGAGGCACTCGCCAAAGTGTTCCTTCACAGAGTGGCGTATGTAGCAATTTGCTGCCTTTTCTGCGCATTCAGTTATTAACCATGCTAACTAAAAGAAACTCGAGGTTAGTTTAATGAGGCACTCGCCACTGTGCTGTTTCACAGAGTAAAGCATATGGCTCTTTGCTGCTATTTCTAGATATTCAGTTTTAACCATGCTACATAAATGAAACAAGAGGTCAGTTCAGTGAGGCACTCGCTACTGCGTTGTTTCACAGAGTAAAGCGTATGGCTCTTTGCTAATTGTTCTGCGCATTCAGTTTTTAACCGAGCTACCTAAATGAAACAACAGGTTAGATCAATGAGGCACGCGCAACTGTGTTGTTTCACAGAGTAAAGTGTATGGCTCTTTGCTGCTAGTTCTGGGCATTCAGTTTTTAACCGAGCTTCCTAAGTGAAACAAGAGGTTAGTTCAGTGAGGCACTCGCCAAAGTGTTCCTTCACAGAGTGGAGTATGTAGAAATTTGCTGCCTGTTCTGCGCATTCAGTTCTTAACCGTGCTAACAAAAAGAAAATAGAGGTTAGTTCAATGAGGCACTCGCCACTGTGCTGTTTCACAGAGTAAAGCATATGGCTCTTTGCTGCTAGTTCAGCGCATTCAGTTTTTAACCGTGCTATCTAGGTGAAAAAAGAGCTTAGTTCAGTGAGGCAATCGCCACAGTGTTGTTTCACAGAGTAAAGCATATGGCTCTTTGCTGCTAGTTCTGCGCATTCTGTTTTTAACCGAGCTACCTAAGTGAAACAAGAGGTCAGTTCAGTGAGGCACTCGCCACAGTGTTGGTTCACAGAGTAAAGCATGTGGCTCTTTGCTGCTAGTTCTGCGCATTCTGTTTTTAACCGAGCTACCTAAGTGAAACAAGTGGTTAGTTCAGTGAGGCACTCGCCACAGTGTTGATTCAGAGAGTGCAGTGCATAGCACCTTGCTACTTGTTCTGCGAATTCAGTTCCTAGCATTGCTACCTAAATGAAACAAGAGGTTAGTTCAGTGAGGCACTCGCCACAGTGTTGGTTCACAGAGTAAAGCATATGGCTCTTTGCCGCTTTTTCTAGGCATTCAGTTTTTAACCGTGCTACCTAAGTGAAACAAGAAGTTAGTTCAATGAGGCACTCGCCACAGTGTTGGTTCACAGAGTGTAGTGTATAGCACCTTGCTGCCCGTTCTGCGCATTCAGTTACTAGCATTGCTACGTAAATGAAACAAGAGGTTAGTTCAGTGAGGCACTCGCCGCTGTGTTGTTTCACAGAGTAAAGAGTATGGCTCTTTGCTGCTTGTTCTGCGCATTCAGTTTTTAACCGTGCTACCTAAATGAAACAAGAGGTTAGTTCAATGAGGCACTCGCCAGTGTGCTGTTTCACAGAGTAAAGAGTATGGCTCTTCGCTGCTAGTTCTGCGCATTCAGGTTTTAACTGTGCTACCTAAATGAAACAAGAGGTTAGTTCAGTGAGGCATTCGCCACAGTGTTGGTTCACAGAGTGGAGTGTATAGCACCTTGCTGCCTCTTCTGGGCATTCAGTTCTTAACCGTTCTAACTAAACGAAACAAGAGTTTAGTTCAGTGAGGCACTCGCCACGTGTTGTTTCACAGAGTAAAGCTTATGGCTCTTTGTTGCTAGTTCAGCGCATTCATGTTTTATCCGTGTTATCTAGGGGAAAAAAGAGCTTAGTTCAGTGAGGCACTCGCCACAGTGTTTTTTCACAGAGTAAAGCGTATGGCTCTTTGCTGCTAGTTCTGCGCATTCAGTTTTTAACCGAGCTACCTAAGTGAAACAAGAGGTTATTTCAGTGAGGCACTCGCCACTCTGTTGATTCAGAGAGTGGAGTGTATAGCACCTTGCTGCTTGTTCTGCGCATTCAGTTCCTAGCATTGCTACCTAAATGAAACAAGAGGTTACTTCAGTGAGGCACTTGCCACACTGTTGTTTCACAGAGTATAGCGTATGGCTCTTTGCTGCTAGTTCAGCGCATTCAGGTTTTAACCGTGCTACCTAAATGAAACAATAGGTTTGTTCATTGAGGCACTCGCCAGTGTGTTGTTTCACAGAGTAAAGCGTATGGCTCTTTGCTGCTAGTTCTAGGCATTCAGTTTTTAACCGAGCTACCTAAGTGAAACAAGAGGTTGCTTCAGTGAGGCACTCGCCAAAGTGTTCCTTCACAGAGTGGAGTATGTAGCAATTTGCTGCCTGTTCTACGCATTCAGTTCTTAACCGTGCTAACTAAAAGAAACAAGAGTTTAGTTCAATGAGGCACTCGCCACTGTGTTATTTCCCAGAGTAAAGCATACGGCTCTTTGCTGCTAGTTCTGCGCATTCAGTTTTTAACCGTGCTACCTAAGTGAAACAAGATATTAGTTCAATGAGGCACTCGCCACAGTGTTGGTTTACAGAGTGGAGTTTATAGCACCTTGCTGCCTGTTCTGCGCATTCAGTTCCTTACAGTGCTACCTAAATGAAACAAGAGGTTAGTTCAGTGAGGCACTCGCCACAGTGTTGTTTCCCAGAGTAAATCGAATGGCTGTTTGCTGCTAGTTCTGTGCATTCAGGTTTTAACCGTGCTACCTAAATGAAAGACGAGGTTAGTTCAGTGAGGCACTCGCCACTGTGTTGTTTCACAGAGGAAAGCGTATGGCTCTTTGCTGCTAGTTCTGCGCATTCAGTTTTTAACCGAGCTACGTAAGTGAAACAAGAGGTTAATTCAGTGAGGCACTCGCCACAGTGTTGATTCAGAGAGTGGAGTGTATAGCACCTTGCTGCTTGTTCTGCGCATTCAGTTCCTAGCATTGCTACCTAAATGAAACAAGAGGTTACTTCACTGAGGCACTGGCCACACTGTTGTTTCACAGAGTATAGCGTATGGCTCTTTGCTGCTAGTTCTGCGCATTCAGTTTTTAACCGTGCTACCTAAGTGAAACAAGATATTAGTTCAATGAGGCACTCGCCACAGTGTTGGTTTACAGAGTGGAGTTTATAGCACCTTGCTGCCTGTTCTGCGCATTCAGTTCCTAACAGTGCTACCTAAATGAAACAAGAGGTTAGTTCAGTGAGGCACTCGCCACTGTGTTGTTTCACAGAGTAAAGCGTATGGCTCTTTGTTGCTTGTTCTGCGCATTCAGTTCCTAACCGTGCTACCTGAATGAAACAAGAGGTTAGTTCAATGAGGCACTTGCCACTGTGTTGTTTCACAGAGTAAAGCCTATGGCTCTTTGCTGCTAGTTCTGTGCATTCAGTTTTTAACCGTGCTACCTAAATGAAACAAGAGGTTAGAACAGTGAGGCACTCGCTATAGTGTTGTTTCACAGAGTAATGTGTGTGTCACTTCGCTCCAAGTTCTTTGCCTTGGGTTCCAAGCGCTGCTAACCTACTGCTACAGGTTAGGGGAATGAGGCCTTGCACACCCTGTTGTTTCACAGAATTTAGTAGAGAACACTTTGCTGCTAGTTCAGCGAATTGGATACCGTACACTGCTATCTTACTGATACAAGAGGTTACTTCAGAGAGTCACTCGCCACAGTGTTGTTTCACAGACAGGAGTGTATGGCACTTTGCTGCCAGTTCTGGGCATTCAGTTACTAACCTTGCTACCTATATGAAACAAGGGTTTAGTTCACTGAGGCACTTGCCACAGTTTTGGTTCACAGAGTGGAGTATATAGCATGTGGCTTCTATTTTTGTGCTTTCTTTTCCTAACCGTGCTACCTAAATGAAACAAGAGGGCAGTTCAATGAGGCACTTGCCACAGGGTTGCTTCACAGAGTGGTTATATAGCACATCGCTCCAACATTTGTGCATTGGATTCCATACGCTGCTAACGTACTGAAACAGGTTAGAGGAATGAGTCCTTCCACTCAGTGTTGTTTCACAGAAAGGAGTACACGACACTTCGCTGCTAGTTCTGCGAATTGGTTTCCGAACACTGCTACCTTACTGAAGCAAGAGGTTACTTCAGAGAGGCACTCGCCCCAGTGTTGTTTCACAGAGTGGACTGTATGGCACTTGGCTGCCTGTTCTGCACATTCAGTTCCTAACCGTGCTACCTAACTGAAACAAGAGGTTAGTTCAATGAGGCACTCGACACAGTGTTGTTTCACAGAGTTGTGTGTATGGCAATTCGCTCCAAGATCTTTGCAATGGATTCCAAACGCTGCTAACCTACTGAATCAGGTTGGAGGAATGAGGCCTTCCACACAGTGTTGTTTCACAGAATTGAGTAGAGGACACTTTGCTGCTAGTTCTGCGAATTGGATACCGTACACTGCTACCTTACTGAAACAAGAGGTTACTTCAGAGAGGCACTCGCCACAGTGTTGTTTCACAGACCGGAGTGTATGGCACTTTGCTTCCTGATCTGCGCTTTCAGCTTCTCGCACTGCTACCTTACTGATAAAGATGTTACTTGAAAGAGGCAATCCCCACAGGGTTATTTCACAGAGATGAGGCATGTCACCTCTCATGATTC
This sequence comes from Paguma larvata, assembly GCA_030068075.1. Classification (NCBI taxonomy): domain Eukaryota; kingdom Metazoa; phylum Chordata; class Mammalia; order Carnivora; family Viverridae; genus Paguma; species Paguma larvata. The sequence continues at coordinate 11,925 of JAINVK010000672.1, forward strand.
TATATCACACTTGCTGAAACAAGCTGGTTGTTGTAGGCGGCCATCAGCACTGCGTTCTTTCACAGAGTTGAGTTTCCCACAGTGTTGTTTCACAGAGTTGTGTGTATGGCACTTAGGTCTAAAATCTGTGCGTTGGATTCCACGCGCTGTTAACTTACTGAAACATGGAGTAGAGGAATGAGGCCTTCCACACAGTGTTGTTTCTCAGAATTGAGTGTATAACACTTTGCTGCTTGTTCTACGAATTGGGTTCGTCTACTGCTACCTTACTGAAACAAGTGTTTACTTCAGTGAGGCACTCGCCATAGTTTTATTTCACCGAGTGGAGTGTATGGCTCTGCGCATTCAGTTCCTCACACTGCTAACTTACTGAAACAAGATGTAACTTGAAGGAGGAGTTCCCCACAGTGTCATTGCAGAGAGTTGAGTGCATGCCACCTCGCTACCTGTTCTGCTCTTTCTATATCACACACCGCTTACTTGCTGAAAGAAGCTGTTCGTTGCAGGAGGCATTCCGCACTGTGTTGTTTCACAGAGTTGAGTCTATGGCACGTTGCTGCTAGTTCTGCGCATTCAGTTCCTCACACTGTTTACTTACTGACACAAGATGTAACTTTTAAGAGGCACTACCCACAGTGTTACTTCAGAGAGTTGAGTACATGGTACTTTGCTGCCTGTTCTGCGCATTCTATATCACACACTGCTAACTTGCTGAAACAACCTGTTAGTTGCAGGAGGCCTTCCGCACTGCATTGTTTCACAGAGTTGAGTGTATGAGAGTTCACTACTAGGTCTGCGCATTCTGTATCACACAATGCTAACCTACTGAAACAAGAGTTTAGTTCAATGAGGCATTCCCCACCGTGTTGTTTCACCGAGTTGAGTGCATGCCTCCTCGCTGCCTGTTCTGCGCATTTTATGTCACACGCTGCTTACTTGCTGAAACAAGCTGTTAGTTGCGGGAGGCCTTTCATACTCCGTTGTTTCACAGAGTTGAGTATATGCCACTTCGCTGCTATGTGTGCACATTCAGTTTCTCACCATGCTAACTTACTGAAATGAGCGGTTAGTTGAATGGGGCATTCCCAACTGTGTTGTTTCTCAGAGCGCAGACCTCCCAGAGAAGTGCCACACACTCAACTCTTGAAGCAACCCTGTGCAAAATGCCTCTTTCACGTAACATGTAGTTTCAGTTAGTTAGCAGTGTGAGGAACTGAACGCGCAGAAGAAGTAGCAAAGTGTCATTCGCTCCAGGCTGTGAAACAACATGGTGGGGAATGCCTCTTTCAACTAACATCTTTGTTCTGTAAATTAAGTGGTTGTGGATTGCCGTGAGCAGAACTAGGAGCAAAGTGTTATGCACTCGTCTCTGTGAAACAACACTGTAGCAAATGGCTCCAACTAATATCGTGTTTCAGTAAGTTAGCATTGTGTGAAACTGAATGCGCAGACCTCGCAGTGATGTGCCATACAGTCAACTCTGTGAAACAACACTGTGGGGAATGCCTCTTTCATCTAACATCTTGTGTCAGTAAGTTAGCAGTGTGAGGAAATGAATGGGCAGAACTAGCAGCGAGGTGCCATATGCTCCAGGCCTTGAAACAACGCTGTGGGGAAGCCTAATTCAACGAACATCTTGTTTCTGTAAGTTTAGAGTGTGTGGATTCCCATGATCGGAACTAGGAGCAAACTACTGTGCAATCATCTCTGTGAAACAACACTGTGGGGAATGCCTCCTTCCCCTAATATCTTGTTTCAGTAAGTTACCAGTGTGTGAAATTGAATGGCAGAACTAGCAGCGAATTGTCGTCATAAGCCTCACTCTGTGAAACAACACTGTGGGGATTGCCTCATTGACCCAACCTCTTGTTTCCATAAATTAGCATTGTGAGAAACTGATTGCGCAGACCTCACAGCGAAGTGCCACACACTCAACTCTGTGAAACAACACTGTGGAAAATGCCTCTTTCGCGTAACATCTAGTTTCGGTAAGTTAGCAGTGTGAGGACCTGAATGCACAGAACTAGCCGCGAAGTGCCATATGCTCCAATCTGTGAAGCAACACTGTCGGGAATGCCTCATTGAATAAACATCTTGTTTCATTAAGTTAAGAGGGTGTGGATTCCCATACACAGAACTAGCAGTGAGGTGCTATGGACTCAACTCTGTGAATCAACACGGTGGAGAATGCCTCTTTCAACTAACCTCTTGTTTCAGTAAGTTAGCATTGTATGAAATTGAATGCGCAGACTAGCAGCGAAGTCCAATAGACTCCGTTCTGTGAATCAGCACTGTGGGGCAACTAACATCTTGTTTCAGCAAGTCAGCAGTGTGAGGAACTGAGTGCGCAGAACTACCAACAAAGTGCCATACACTCCACAACACTGTGAAACAACAAGTGGGGAATACCTAATTCAACTAACATCTTGTTTCTGTAAGTTAAGAGGGTGTGGATTCCCGTGAGCAGAACTAGGAGGAAAGTGCTGTGCACTCATCTCTGTGAAACAACACTGTGGGGCAACGCCTCAAGCAACTAATAACTTGTTTCAGTAAGTTATCAGTGTGTGAAACTGAATGCGCAGAACTAGCAGCGAGATGCCATTCACTCTACTCTGTGAAACAACACTGTGGGGAACGCCTCATTGAACTAAGCGCTTGTTTCAGTAAGTTACCAATGTGTGAAAGTGAATGCGCAGACCTACCAGCGAAGTGCAATACACTCAATTCTATGAAACATCACTGTGGAGAATGCTTCATTAGACTAACGTTCTGTTTCAGTAAGTTAACAATGAGTAGATCCAACACGCAGGTCCTGGAGCGAAGTGCCATACACTCAACTCTGAAAAAACACTGTGGGGTATGTGTCTTTCAACCAACATCTTGTTTCAGTAAGTCAGCAGTGTGTGGAATGGAATGGGTAGAACTAGCAGTGAAGTGCCATATACTGAACTCTGTGAAAATACACGGTGGAGAATGCCTCTTTCAGCTAACATCTTGTTACCGTAGCTGAGCAGTGTATGGAATCCAAAGCGCAGAACTAGCAATGAATGCCGTACTCTCCACTCTGCGAAAGAACACTGTAGGGAATGTCTCATTCAACTAACTTCTCGTTTCAGTGAGTGAGCAGCGTATGGAATCCAATGTGCAGAACTAGAAGCGAAGTGCAATATACCCAACTCTGGGATGGAATACTGTGGAGAAAACAAACTTCACCGAACATCCTGTTTCAGCAAGTTAGTAGTGTGGGATATCAAACGTGCAGAACCAGCAGCGAGGTGCCATACACTGAACTCTTTGAAACAATATTGTGGGGAATACCTCCTTTCACTAACATCTTGTTTCAGTAAGTCAGCAGTGTATGGATTCCAATGGACAGAAGGAGCGAAGTGCAATTCACTTAACTCTTTGAAACAACAGTGTGAGGAAGGCCTCCTTCAACCAACATCTTGTTTCAGCAAGTTAGCAGTGTGTGGAATCCAAATCTCAGATCTTGGAGCGAAGTGCCATACACTCAACTCTGTAAAATAACACTGTGCGGAGTGCCTCAATCAACTAACACCTTGTTTCAGCATGTTAGCAGTGTGTGGAAGTGAATGTGCAGAACTGGCAGCGAAGTGCCATACTCTCAACTCTGAAGCAAAACCGAGGGGAATGTCTCTTTCAACTAACGTCCTGTTTTAATAAAGTAGGAATTTGTTGAGTAACATTCACAGAAATAGGAGCAAAGTGCCATACGCTCAACTCTGTAAAACAACACTGTGGGGAATGCCTCCTTCAATTAACATCTTTTTTCAGTAAGTTCAGGGTGTGGCATCCCATGCGCAGAACCCGAAGCCAAGCACCATTCACTCAACTCTGGGATACAACGCTGTGGGGAATGTTAACTAACATCTTGTTTCAGGAAATGAGCGGTGGATGGAATCCATTGCGCAGCAATAGTTGCGAGGTCCAACACCCTCTACACTGAAAAAGCACTGTGGGGAATGCCTCCTTTCACTAACATTTTGTTTCAGTAAGTGAGCAGTGTTTGAAATCCATAGCGCAGAACTAGGAGTGATGGTCTGCCACACACTCAACTCTATGAAACAACACTGTGAGGAATGCGTCATTCAACTAACATCTTGGTTCAGGAAGTGAGGAGTGGTTTGAATCCCATTCGCAGAACTAGGAGCGGAGTGCAATGCACTCAATTGTGTCAAACAACACTGTTGGGAATGCATCAATCAACTGACATCTTGTTTCAGTGTGAGGTTTATTGAATCCCATGCATCCCATGCCCAGCACTAGGAGCATAGTGCAATACACTGAACTTAGTGAAACAACAATGTTCGGAACACATTATTGAACAAGCATCTCGTTTCAGTAGGTCCGAAGTGTTGAATCAACCTCATGCGCAGAAATACAAGCTAACTGCAATGCACTCAATTCCGGTAACCAACACTGCGGGGTATGCATCATTCAATCAACATCTTCTTTCAGTAAGTTCAATTCCAGGCACAGAACTAGGAGCGAAGTGCCATACACTCAACTCTGTGAAACAAGAGTGATGGGAAAGTATCACTCAACTAACATCTGGTTTCAGTAAGTTAGTAGTGTATTGAATCCCATGCGCCGAACAAGGATCTAAGTGCCGTGCACTCAAATCTGTGAATCAAGACTGTAGGGAATGCATCATTCAAGTACCATCTTCCTTCATTAAGTTACTAGTGTGTTGAATCCTTTCCAAAGAACTAGGAGCGAAGTGAAATGCACTCAACTCTGCAAAACAACACTGTGGGGAATGCATGATTCACTAACATCTTGGCTCAGTAAGTGAGGAGTGTTTTGAATACCACGTGCAGAACTAGGACCAAAGTGCCATACACTCAACTCTGTGAAATAACACTGTGGGGAATGCATCATTCAACTGACACCTTGTTTCAGTAAGTTAGTGGTGTATTGGATCCCAGGCCCAGAACTAGAAGCGAGCGTCAATACACTGAAATCGTGAAACAACACTGTGCAGAACACATCTTTGAATTAACATCTCGTTTCAGTCAGTTAGTAGTGTGTTGAATTCCATGAGCAGAGCTAGGAGCAAAGTGCCATACATTCAACTCTATGAGAAAACACTCAGGGGAATGCATCATTCAACTGATACCTTGTTTCAGTAAGTTAGTAGTTTGTTGAATCCCATGCACAGAACTAGGAACAACGTGTCATACACTCCACTCTGTGAAACCACACTGTGATCATCATTTGACTACCCTCATGTGTCACTAGGTGAAGAGTTTTTAAATCCCCTGCAAGGACTAAGGGAAATGCCATATTCTCAACTCTGTTCATCAACATTGTGGAGATTGCATCATTCAACTAACATCTTGTTTCGCTAAAATGAATGTGTTTGAAAATGTGTGCCCGGATCTTGGAGGGAAGTACCATATACTCGTTTTGTCAAAGAACACGGTGGGCAATGCTTCATTCATCTGACGCCTTGGTTCACTGTGTTAGTGGTGTTTGAAATCCAGGAAGGAGGTGTCCTCTTCTAAGGGCCAGATTGCCAGCAGCTGGTGCTGGGCCTCCCTTCTCCATATTTCACTTCCTCCAAGGTCTCTAGGACTCCAGCCTTCCTTATCCATCTTGACACATCTTTGATCTCTTGCATAACAAGGTTCTTTCTCCCATCCATCTCGGTCAGTGTCTCAAGAGTCCTATCATCTGCCTTCCACCTGGGGGTCTGGTCCTGTCCTTGTGTTCTGGGAGAGGTTTGGGCACAGGGCTCCTTCTTCATTAACTCACTGGGTTTCAAAATTACGTGGCCATTCAGATGCCCAGGGCATTGGAAGGCAACCAGCGGAGGTTGTTTGGGGTGTAACCGGGCAGAGATTTGGGCAGGGAGCTGGTCTCCTTCTGGGCCGAGGGCAAATGAAGCCAGGCATCTTTGTTCCAAGTGGATCCCCATTCCCACTGGAAATGTCGAGCTTTAGCCCATCTCGTGCCCATATCTTTCCCCTTTCTGTATTTCTGACCATTTATGTTTGTCTCTCTTAGGACCCCTGGAGCCATCACTCACGCAGCTGGCATCGCTGGGTAGGCTGCAAAATCCCCCTCTGCTCCTGGTTCAGTGAGGGTGCTCAGGCTCTGTTCTACCAGAGGAAAGATGACCCAAGAAAGATGTCTCTGTGTGCCTGGTGCTTCGCCTGCTCTGCTATGGAGCGTGTGGGGGACTCTGATTGGTTCCCTGACCTGGATGATTGCTTTCCTTCCTTCTGGAATGCAGCCAGATTGCCCATGGGCAGTTGGCATGAGGAGGGCGTCGGCATTGGAAGAGCCTTTGCCAGGAATTAGGGAAGCAAGCGCTTGTTACAGATTCCTGAGCAAGAGCCCTCCAAAGCTAGTAGCTCCAGCTCCAGCACTGCTGGCTCCCTCGACTGATGGGAAAAGTGGCAGGGAGAGACCAAGCCAGAAATTGAGCCTCCTCAAGAAAGAAGGCATGCTTCCTGCTCACAGAGTTCCCACGTAGAAAGAATCCTTCAGAGTCCTCTTTTGGCCTTAGCCCACAGGACTCTCTTATTCGCAATACAAGCTGGTTGATAGGAGAGTGCACTGCATACTTCATTCTCCAAGTCATGTGTGATGAAGAACTCTGGCAGGCAATGGTGTGCCTGCATTGCCACCCCTGAGCCCTTTTGAGGAAAGACAGTTTGCATGGAAACTCTTCTGAGACAGTGTCTCAGCCTGGGGCTTTGGTGGTGTTTTTGTGATGGTGATAGAGGTGTTGCATTTGTCCCCTCTGAATTTTGTTTCAGAATGATGTGGCCCTCCCAACACCCAGGGTGTGTGCAGGCAGCCAGGGAGAATGCTTGTGGGGAGGCTAAGCCAGAGTTTTGAGGTGGATCCCACCTCCTGTGTGGGACAAGGGGAAGGAAGAGTCGTGGTCTCCTTGTTTCCCCCATGGCAATTTGAATGCACGGCTTGACTCACCTTATTGTCATTTCTCTACCATTGCTGCTCTCCGAATTTGGTCTCAGTTCACACGCGAGACCCTGTGTCTCTTCCCTGCACCAACAAACATCCCTGGAGCGGAGGTGAGTTCCAAGCCTTTCCTGGGCCAAGGCAGGGCTCGCAGAGTCTGATATCCCAGAGGACAGCTGACCCCCTGTCCATGAGCCCTTGGTGCTGGGAAGGCCACAGTACCGTGGCAATGAGTAGTCACATGGACCCTGCCCTAACGGCTGGAGTACCCTCAATCGGAAGAACAGACAGTCTGTGCATGTGCAGCATGCTCCATGACCTGATCAGTGCACTGAAAGCCTTTAGAATATATTCTGCACCAAGGCATCATTCCCACCTCTAGACCATTACATGGAAGGACCCTCTTTGCATCTCGGAACCTCTGCTGCCCCTCTCGATGAATATGATGGACAGAAACACACCAGAAGCCAACATTCCCCTCTATTTCTTAAGGAAGGATGTGGGCCTCTGGCTCACAGGGCTCCACAGAGCATCCTTTGGAACACTCCTGTAGCAAAAGCCCCCAAATGGTCCCTGTGATCCCTGAGCTGGCCTGCTTGTGAATACATTGTGCTAGTCAAGTTCAATTCAACATGAAGGACTCTGGGCCTCGGTGGATCCAGTTTCATAGCACAGGTTTATCATCCATCAAGGACCGTCATGGGGTCCATACAAATTCAGCCTTTCAGAGTGCTATCTCCGGCTTGCAGATGCCCAAAGGGGACAAGCCCTTAAGACTGTGGGAAAGCTGGAGAGAAAGGAGCCTAGGCCTTTTGGTTTCAGGACTACATGGACATTCAGAGCACTAGGACATCAAAAGGAGTCCAGTCGAGAGCTGTTTTTGGCCAGGCAGGCCAGACGTATTAGCGGGGAGCTGGCTTCCTTGCTGGACCTAGGGGAATTGAGAGAAACATCTCCATTGCACATGGATCACATTCCCATTGCATGGAAATATTGAACGCCCTTTGGTCCTGGCTGAAGTCATTCCTGTGCTTCTGACTGCCTCTTCATTCACCCTTAGGTGCCATGGAGCTGGCCTTCACCGAGCAGGGCATCCGGGGATGGGTGTCCAGTGGGAGCTGGGTCTCTTGCTCAGTAACAGCCATGAGCATCAGGTATCCCAAAGGAAAATAGCCTCCTATTCCTGAGCTTGGTGCTTGGCTGTCGGAAGCAAGGGGTGGAGGGGGGGGCGGTGGCTGGAGTGGAGGCAGCTCATCTCCTTGCTCTGCCTGTTTGAGGTGTGTTCCTTCTGAAAAGCAGACAGTTCACACTGGAGCAGTAGGCTCCAGAAGCTGGTCAGCACAGAAAAGCCCTAGACACTAAGAGGGAACCACTTCCCCTCTCCACACTTTGGCGCCACAGC
>JAINVK010000663.1:0-14318 GCA_030068075.1 Paguma larvata
CTTCTCTCGCAAGCAGCCCCTGCGGCCTTGGCGGAAATCTCCCGACGGCTTCCCTCGCAAGCAGCCCCTTCAGGCCCTTGGCGGAAACCTCCGACGGTTCCCTCGCAAGCAGCCCCTTCAGGCTTTGGCGGAAATCTCCAGAGGGGTGAGGGACGTCTCCCTACACTCCCCACCAGCGACCCTCCAGCGCGTCCGCCTAGGTCCTTTGCGGTCCTTCAGAAAATGATCTCACACAGAAGAGACAGACAACAGACAGACATTGACCATGGTCAGTCAGGTTCTTCGGGTCGGGAGTCCCTCGGGGGTTTTGGGGTATCCCGGACGAGCCCCCATATGTTATGCCCAGAATTCGGGGACCCCAAGAACCACCGGAGCCGAGTCCGATGCAAGAACAAAGAGCCTTTAATCGAGCTAGCTCGAGCTCATCTCCTACCGCACCGACGCAGCAGTGGGTCGAGAGGAGAGAGTTTCCCAAGGTGCAAGAGTTTTAAAGGAGTAGTGGGAAGGGTGATGGTCGTGCCCTAGCCGATTGGCTGAGGTCAGGGTCCTGTTCCCTTCCAAGGGGGAAACAGGTGTCTCTAGCTTTCAAGGCAGGAAACAGGTGTCTCTATTTGGGTGGATCCGGGTGCTCTAAGGATTGGTCCCAGCTGGTCTGGTGAGAAGGGAATCTGATTAATTGGTCCGGGTGGGTCTATTGAGGGGTGGATCCTAATTGATTTGGTCCTAGTCTTTTGGAATCCCGAGTTGCCCTAACATTCCCCCTTGTCTTGTGACTTATGGACCCAATCATGGGTCCAGCGGCTTTTCTATCTTGCCCTCTTCTATTACCAGGGATCTGCATTGAGCACGGAGGACCATCAATTAGATGGCCTCCACGTGATCCCTGACAAACTGGACCAGCCTGTTGATGATACAGGGCCTGAGGATTAGTAACAGAAGTAGGATGACGAGGGGTCTGGTAAGGGACAAGACGAGGGTAGTGAACTAGGGAGACTGTTAGAATGTTTCGGGGGTGTAAGTATTCTTGACAAACACCGGCAGTGACAAGCAGGGCTAACAGAGTTACCAACATCAGGGGGTCGAATGTGCCGTAACCTGAGCTTGAGCAAGTTGCATTAGTCTTGATTGACGATCCATCGAGTAACAAAGTCCTTTCAGACAGTGGAGAGGTGAGTGTGATGGACCCAGGTTGCCACGCCGTCTACTTTGAAAGCAGTGAGGTTGTCAGCACCACGATGTAGGGTCCCTTTCAGCACGGCACAAGGGTCTCTCGGCAGTACCTTTTGATGTAGACTCAGTCTCCTGGCTTGTACTAAGGAGGTGTCGGGGTTGGCCAGAGACAACAGGTAAGTTCCCCGAAACGAAAGGAGTTTTGGCAGCTGCTTGGGAATATTCCTTCAAGTCTCTATCCTGAGGTAGGCTAGCCAGAGTTAATTGGCTCCAATCATCATAGTGAAGCTAACAAGAAGTTATCTAGCCTCAATTTCTTACCACAGTCCTGACTCGAAACCCACAGCAATAATCACATTCCTGAGGGTCTGGCATCAGTCTAAATAGATCAAAATACATTCTAAACTCTTTAGAGATTTTATTTCCATGATTCTCAAGTATGGCAGCATATGCTGGTTTAATAGGGGAAGACGCTCTGGAGCCACTCTTATTTTTCTATGGCCCGTCTTTTTCAGATTAGGATAAATCTAATCAACATAGAGGCCCATTGACCCTATAGCCAGGTGTCCTGGTGACTCTTTCCTGACCGTTGCCTGTCTTAGGTCGCCCCCCACTGTGAGGAGTCTTACCCGTCATTGGCTAACCGGCCCTCCTTCAGAGTCAGACCAGCCATTATGTTCTTGTATTACAACCTGGCATTTGCTTCCAGGCACCCCCATCCACCGATGAGGGTCCCAGTCTAGGGCACTGCCTTAGGGGCCTGAGTCTTTTCCTTAGGTAGTATTACCAGGGCCAGTATCTCTGGTCTCTAACATCTTCTCCTTTTTCTGTTGAAATAGATGTTATGCTGCCGCTTAAAATTCTAAAGATAACAATATTAGAATGGAAACTCCAATATTGATCATCATGGAAACAAAAAGTGAACAAAGTTAGAAAGATTATTATCCAGACCCCCAGTATTATACTCTTTCTCAGGAATGTTTAGTCTTACTAAAAATGCAAAGGAGTAACAAACCTATTTTTAGGTCACATGAGAGCATCACTGATCTCCTAGATAACTTGTACTAATGCAATTAGAAAAACACAATCGGAATAAAATATGTAAGACTAAAGTACAAAAGAACATGAGGCCTGGACACAAGCTAAAACAGAGAAAACGTAGCAAGGGTCAAGGAAATCCCTTGACTCTCAACAAGAGCAGTCGCCTTATCTGTCAGATTCTCCATTTTGTCCCCAAGTAGGAATAGCAGCGCTCTGGTTGGAGTGAGTACTGCTTCCACATCTTTAAGGCCGATTGTTATACAAAGCATACTCAGGGTCCTGGAGAGTATTATCCTCCATCTCTCGTAGGTAGAGGGCCGTGGAGGCGTCGGAGTGATGTTCCAAAAAAGCGTCTCTACATCTCCCTTTGGGTCATCCTTTAAGGAACCGGAGGAGATGGCAGTGGCTTGGGGAGGCTGGACATAGGGCCGTACCAATCTATCAGAAATCCACAGAAGGGAGTCCATGTCCTGTGGAAATACACAAGTATACACTCGCCCCCATGTTAACACTGCATCCTATTATATCTTTTGAAGGCGGCTGGTGTATAAGCAGGGGCATTGTCCGTTTTGATTGCCCTGGAAATTCCCAAGTAGAAAAAGCATAGACAAAGGTGCTGGATCACATCCTTAAAGGCCTCTCCTGTATGTGCCAAGGCAATAACATGAGAAAAGATCCACACACACATGCACGTAGGAGAGTTTACCAAAAGATAGAACATGAGTAACATCCATCTGCCAAAGATCATTAGGCCTCAGGCCTCTAGGGTTCTAATTGACCTTTGCTATAGGCAATTACTAGGTTTGCCCCCTTTGTTAGGAAAGTAGCCAGCTGTGCCGAATAAGATGGAACTATCTTTCTAGGTATAAAGGGCAGATGTAACCATTTAAAGGTGCCTCATATTAAGCCTCATTAAAGGCCTGCAAAACCAAACTGGTCTTAAAGCTTGATCCACAAACCCCTTGCCATAGGGTGGGTCTATTTTTCATGCCCTAAGGCAAAATTTTCCATTGACACCTCTGAGAAGACTGCTTAACGTTCTCAGAAGGCAGGCCAAAGGCAAATCCAGGACAATCTTCCCGATCTAGGGGAACAGTGAGAAAACATTTGGAACAGCCACAGAAAAAGGGAGGCTATCAAGAATATTGCCAACATTTTCCCAGCCTCTGGATCAAAGGAGGAGAAATTTTAATCCTAATCCTGTGTAGTTTTAAAATCTATGTCTTTAACCATAGTCCGTCCTGACCACACATAAAATACCCCTTTTAAAGATTTTTCCTTCACGAACCTTCTACAACTTGTCTTTGGCATTTAGATTTTGTCCAAAGCCATTTCTTTCCAAATAACCAGTCTGATTTAGAACAATATTACTTTTTACCTTCAGCAAAAGCATATTTCTATTTCTTATATCCTTCTTTCACATCTCCTACTTTCTTACATACAGAGTTGTTTTCCTTATTTCCCTCAGTCTTACACTCCCCAGAACTTTAACTGCTAGAAACATTAGTCTTCAGTGAAAACTAAGTAGTAACCAATTGTGAACTCTGTTATATCAGAATTTGTTAGATAGCAACCTTATGAATCCATTAAGCATAACGTATGTTTTTCAACAGTTCCCAATATCCTTAGAGTTTTGCAACAGGTCCAAAGCACAAATCTACATCCAGTAATTAGTGTTTCAGCTTTTTATCATTATATGGTCAATGAATTAGTCTCAAGTTCTCACGCAAGCCAAACTTTCAACACTTTAGGTTACCAAGAACCCTGAAAGCTATCCCAACATTTACCCACGCAAACCACAAGGCAGACAAAGTTAACCATCACTTTCAGGCTTCCTTTTGCTAACAAATTGGAACAAAGATAACATGAGCTTGCTTGACCTTCAGTAAACCTCAGTAGAACAAAGTTTCACATTTAATACTGATAACTTTAGAGACAGATCCATAAAACTCCTATTTATTTGACCGAGGTGGTAGTAAAAGATCCCAACGGCCAATGTATAGAATCATATGGCTGCTAGTAAAACCTAGCTCCTTTAACATTGAGAAGTTTTCACCGAGCAATCAAAGACCCAATAAAGATGAAACCCAAAACTTTGGTTTTCCCTTAGAAAGAGAAAAAATCTTTGTTTACATTATCTTATCAGGAGCTGAACAGTCCAAGAAAACTTTGTTTTAAATGGAGAGAAAAGCAGAATTTTAACTTTATACCAGTGTACTTTTGAAATCCCATTCATAATTTTCTCTTGTGGAAACAGTGAGGACATTTAAAAAGGCGTTTGTTTGTTTGTTTGTTTCCTTACAACAATGTAGGGGTGGGAGCAGAATGCTACCTGAGGCATTGAAGAGGCAGAGACCTAGGCTCCACCCTAGGCGGTTGCAGAAACGGGAAGAGGAGGAAGGGAGGACAGAACGGGCACAGAGGCCTAGAGGCTTGAAGGCAGATTAAAGCAGCCTGAAGGCAGCCTGAAGCACACAGGGTGGAGAAAAGAGTTTTACGTGGTCTTAAAGTCCATCCTCCAGTTTAATGATTCGGACCTGGATGGGGTGGCCCTTGCCATCGGTGACCTGAGGCCCCCTTGTCTGAAAGTCTCCAGGACTTTTCGCTGGCTAACTTTCCTCGTGGGATGTGGAGGACTGAATACTGTGCTCCGATGTCGACAAGGAAGTCAACAGGGGTCCCCTCCACTTTAAGAGTTACCCTGGGCTCGGGGAGAGGGTCCGAACCCCGACTCCCCTAATCACTTAGTTCACCTAGCTCTAAGATTTTTACTCGATTAGCCTTGCTTTTCTTCCCAGCGACCCCCTCGGACATTCTTGGGCCCAATGCCCTATCTCCTTGCAGCATGCACACTGATCTTTCTGCAGCCTCTGCTTCCCCCACCTCTGGTGGTTCCTTTACCTCCTTTTGAGTCATCAGCCAGTTGCCAGAGACGACGGTCTCCTTCCTCAGGATGGTCGGCAATGGTAGCTAGTAGTATTCTGACCAGGTCTCGTGTCTGTTTGCTGCTGGCAGCCTCCATGGTGTGAGCCTGCCTATCCTCAGGAGGCTCCCAGTTGTTGTATACTTTTCGGCTCTTACCAGCAAATCCTACAGACTTTTTTTTCTCCCAGTCTGTATATTTTCTGTCATTTCCTTCTGATGTCTGCGGCCGATTGATTTACAAAGGCCATGATAGCAACTGCCTTGCTTTCCAGAGCCTCTGGATCCATAGGGGTACAGGCACAGAACACCTCCATGATTCATTCCAAAAAGGCTGTCAGGGACTCATCCTTTCTTTGTTGTATGTTCCCCACCTTGGCCAGATTGGTTGGCTTTCTAGTAGCCATTCGGAGACCCCCCATTAGAGTCTGGCGGTAGACCCGGAGCCTCTCCTTACTGTCTGCCGTATTAAAATCCCACTCGGGCCGAGTTAAGGGGAATGAGTTATCTATCTGTGCCTAGTTGGTGGTGGGATTCCCGTCTGCACCTGGAACTAGTTTTTAGGCCTCATTGAGGATTCTTTTCCTCTCCTTAATCGTGAACAGGACCTGCAAAAGCTGCTGGCAGTCATCCCATATGGGCTGATGGGTAAAGAGAACAGAATCTATAAATCAATAAGCCCTGCCAGTTTTTCTAAAAACTTTGGATTAGCTTGAGTCCGCCACACAATGCTCCACAAAATGACACACACAAAAACAGACAAACAGAGGCCCCTAGAAACATCCGACGTTTCCCTCACAAGCAGCCCTTCAGCCTTGGCGGAAACCTCCCGACGGCTTCCCTCGCAAGCAGCCCCTTCAGACCCTTGGTGGAAATCTCCCGACGGCTTCCCTCGCAAGCAGCCCCTTCAGGCCCTTGGCGGAAACCTCCCAACGACTTCCCTCGCAAGCAGCCCCTTCAGGCCCTTGGCGGAAATCTCCCGACGGCTTCCCTCGCAAGCAGCCCCTTCAGGCCCTTGGCGGAAACCTCCCGACGGCTTCCCTCGCAAGCAGCCCCTTCAGGTTCTTGGCGGAAATCTCCAGACGGGGTGAGGGACGTCTCCCTACACTCCCCACCAGCGACCCTCCAGCGCGTCCGCCTAGGTCCTTTGCGGGTCCTTCAGAAAATGATCTCACACAGAAGAGACAGACAACAGACAGACATTGACCATGGTCAGTCAGGTTCTTCGGGTCGGGAGTCCCTCGGGGGTTTTGGGGTATCCCGGATGAGCCCTCATATGTTATGCCCAGAATTCGGGGACCCCAAGAACCACCAGGGAGCCGAGTCCGATGCAAGAACAAAGAGCCTTTAATCGAGCTAGCTCGAGCTCAATCTCCTACCGCACCGACGCAGCAGTGGGTCGAGAGAGAGAGAGTTTCCCAAGGTGCAAGAGTTTTAAAGGAGTAGTGGGAAGGGTGATGGTCGTGGCCCTAGCCGATTGGCTGAGGTCAGGGTCCTGTTCCCTTCCAAGGCGGGAAACAGGTGTCTCTAGCTTTCAAGGCAGGAAACAGGTGTCTCTATTTGGGTGGATCCGGGTGCTCTAAGGATTGGTCCCAGCTGGTCTGGTGAGAAGTGGAATCTGATTAATTGGTCCGGGCTGGTCTATTGAGGGGTGGATCCTAATTGATTTGGTCCTAGTCTTTTGGAATCCCGAGTTGCCCTAACATTCCCCCCTTGTCTTGTGACTTATGGACCCAATCATGGGTCCAGGGGCTTTTCTATCTTGCCCTCTTCTATTACCAGGGATCTGCATTGAGCACGGAGGACCATCAATTAGATGGCCTCCACGTGATCCCTGACAAACTGGACCAGCCTGTTGATGATACAGGGCCTGAGGATTAGTAACAGAAGTAGGATGACGAGGGGTCTGGTAAGGGACAAGAGGGTAGTGAACTAGGGAGACTGTTAGAATGTTTCGGGGGTGTAAGTATTCTTGACAAACACCGGCAGTGACAAGCAGGGCTAACAGAGTTACCAACATCAGGGGGTCGAATGTGCCGTAACCTGAGCTTGAGCAAGTTGCATTAGTCTTGATTGACGATCCATCGAGTAACAAAGTCCTTTCAGACAGTGGAGAGGTGAGTGTGATGGACCCAGGTTGCCACGCCGTCTACTTTGAAAGCAGTGAGGTTGTCAGCACCACGATGTAGGGTCCCTTTCAGCACGGCACAAGGGTCTCTCGGCAGTACCTTTTGATGTAGACTCAGTCTCCTGGCTTGTACTAAGGAGGTGTCGGGGTTGGCCAGAGACAACAGGTAAGTTCCCCGAAACGAAAGGAGTTTTGGCAGCTGCTTGGGAATATTCCTTCAAGTCTCTATCCTGAGGTAGGCTAGCCAGAGTTAATTGGCTCCAATCATCATAGTGAAGCTAACAAGAAGTTATCTAGCCTCAATTTCTTACCACAGTCCTGACTCGAAACCCACAGCAATAATCACATTCCTGAGGGTCTGGCATCAGTCTAAATAGATCAAAATACATTCTAAACTCTTTAGAGATTTTATTTCCATGATTCTCAAGTATGGCAGCATATGCTGGTTTAATAGGGGAAGACGCTCTGGAGCCACTCTTATTTTTCTATGGCCCGTCTTTTTCAGATTAGGATAAATCTAATCAACATAGAGGCCCATTGACCCTATAGCCAGGTGTCCTGGTGACTCTTTCCTGACCGTTGCCTGTCTTAGGTCGCCCCCCACTGTGAGGAGTCTTACCCGTCATTGGCTAACCGGCCCTCCTTCAGAGTCAGACCAGCCATTATGTTCTTGTATTACAACCTGGCATTTGCTTCCAGGCACCCCCATCCACCGATGAGGGTCCCAGTCTAGGGCACTGCCTTAGGGGCCTGAGTCTTTTCCTTAGGTAGTATTACCAGGGCCAGTATCTCTGGTCTCTAACATCTTCTCCTTTTTCTGTTGAAATAGATGTTATGCTGCCGCTTAAAATTCTAAAGATAACAATATTAGAATGGAAACTCCAATATTGATCAATATGGAAATAAAGTGAACAAAGTTAGAAAGATTATTATCCAGACCCCAGTATTATACTCTTTCTCAGGAATGTTTAGTCTTACTAAAAATGCAAAGGAGTAACAAACCTCTTTTTAGGTCACATGAGAGCATCACTGATCTCCTAGATAACTTGTACTAATGCAATTAGATAAAACACATCGGAATAAAATATGTAAGACTAAAGTACAAAAGAACATGAGGCCTGGACACAAGCTAAAACAGAGAAAACGTAGCAAGGGTCAAGGAAATCCCTTGACTCTCAACAAGAGCAGTCGCCTTATCTGTCAGATTCTCCATTTTGTCCCCAAGTAGGAATAGCAGCGCTCTGGTTGGAGTGAGTACTGCTTCCACATCTTTAAGGCCGATTGTTATACAAAGAGCATACTCAGGGTCCTGGAGAGTATTATCCTCCATCTCTCGTAGGTAGAGGGCCGTGGAGGCGTCGGAGTGATGTTCCAAAAAAGCGTCTCTACATCTCCCTTTGGGTCATCCTTTAAGGAACCGGAGGAGATGGCAGTGGCTTGGGGAGGCTGGACATAGGGCCGTACCAATCTATCAGAAATCCACAGAAGGGAGTCCATGTCCTGTGGAAATACACAAGTATACACTCGCCCCCATGTTAACACTGCATCCTATTATATCTTTTGAAGGCGGCTGGTGTATAAGCAGGGGCATTGTCCGTTTTGATTGCCCTGGAAATTCCCAAGTAGAAAAAGCATAGACAAAGGTGCTGGATCACATCCTTAAAGGCCTCTCCTGTATGTGCCAAGGCAATAACATGAGAAAAGATCCACACACACATGCACGTAGGAGAGTTTACCAAAAGATAGAACATGAGTAACATCCATCTGCCAAAGATCATTAGGCCTCAGGCCTCTAGGGTTCTAATTGACCTTTGCTATAGGCAATTACTAGGTTTGCCCCCTTTGTTAGAAAGTAGCCAGCTGTGCCGAATAAGATGGAACTATCTTTCTAGGTATAAAGGGCAGATGTAACCATTTAAAGGTGCCTCATATTAAGCCTCATTAAAGGCCTGCAAAACCAAACTGGTCTTAAAGCTTGATCCACAAACCCCTTGCCATAGGGTGGGTCTATTTTTCATGCCCTAAGGCAAAATTTTCCATTGACACCTCTGAGAAGACTGCTTAACGTTCTCAGAAGGCAGGCCAAAGGCAAATCCAGGACAATCTTCCCGATCTAGGGGAACAGTGAGAAAACATTTGGAACAGCCACAGAAAAAGGGAGGCTATCAAGAATATTGCCAACATTTTCCCAGCCTCTGGATCAAAGGAGGAGAAATTTTAATCCTAATCCTGTGTAGTTTTAAAATCTATGTCTTTAACCATAGTCCGTCCTGACCACACATAAAATACCCCTTTTAAAGATTTTTCCTTCACGAACCTTCTACAACTTGTCTTTGGCATTTAGATTTTGTCCAAAGCCATTTCTTTCCAAATAACCAGTCTGATTTAGAACAATATTACTTTTTACCTTCAGCAAAAGCATATTTCTATTTCTTATATCCTTCTTTCACATCTCCTACTTTCTTACATACAGAGTTGTTTTCCTTATTTCCCTCAGTCTTACACTCCCCAGAACTTTAACTGCTAGAAACATTAGTCTTCAGTGAAAACTAAGTAGTAACCAATTGTGAACTCTGTTATATCAGAATTTGTTAGATAGCAACCTTATGAATCCATTAAGCATAACGTATGTTTTTCAACAGTTCCCAATATCCTTAGAGTTTTGCAACAGGTCCAAAGCACAAATCTACATCCAGTAATTAGTGTTTCAGCTTTTTATCATTATATGGTCAATGAATTAGTCTCAAGTTCTCACGCAAGCCAAACTTTCAACACTTTAGGTTACCAAGAACCCTGAAAGCTATCCCAACATTTACCCACGCAAACCACAAGGCAGACAAAGTTAACCATCACTTTCAGGCTTCCTTTTGCTAACAAATTGGAACAAAGATAACATGAGCTTGCTTGACCTTCAGTAAACCTCAGTAGAACAAAGTTTCACATTTAATACTGATAACTTTAGAGACAGATCCATAAAACTCCTATTTATTTGACCGAGGTGGTAGTAAAAGATCCCAACGGCCAATGTATAGAATCATATGGCTGCTAGTAAAACCTAGCTCCTTTAACATTGAGAAGTTTTCACCGAGCAATCAAAGACCCAATAAAGATGAAACCCAAAACTTTGGTTTTCCCTTAGAAAGAGAAAAAATCTTTGTTTACATTATCTTATCAGGAGCTGAACAGTCCAAGAAAACTTTGTTTTAAATGGAGAGAAAAGCAGAATTTTAACTTTATACCAGTGTACTTTTGAAATCCCATTCATAATTTTCTCTTGTGGAAACAGTGAGGACATTTAAAAAGGCGTTTGTTTGTTTGTTTGTTTCCTTACAACAATGTAGGGGTGGGGAGCAGAATGCTACCTGAGGCATTGAAGAGGCAGAGACCTAGGCTCCACCCTAGGCGGTTGCAGAAACGGGAAGAGGAGGAAGGGAGGACAGAAAGGGCACAGAGGCCTAGAGGCTTGAAGGCAGATTAAAGCAGCCTGAAGGCAGCCTGAAGCACACAGGGTGGAGAAAAGAGTTTTACGTGGTCTTAAAGTCCATCCTCCAGTTTAATGATTCGGACCTGGATGGGGTGGCCCTTGCCATCGGTGATCTGAGGCCCCCCTTGTCTGAAAGTCTCCAGGACTTTTCGCTGGCTAACTTTCCTCGTGGGATGTGGAGGACTGAATACTGTGCTCCGATGTCGACAAGGAAGTCAACAGGGGTCCCCTCCACTTTAAGAGTTACCCTGGGCTCGGGGAGAGGGTCCGAACCCCGACTCCCCTAATCACTTAGTTCACCTAGCTCTAAGATTTTTACTCGATTAGCCTTGCTTTTCTTCCCAGCGACCCCCCTCGGACATTCTTGGGCCCAATGCCCTATCTCCTTGCAGCATGCACACTGATCTTTCTGCAGCCTCTGCTTCCCCCCACCTCTGGTGGTTCCTTTACCTCCTTTTGAGTCATCAGCCAGTTGCCAGAGACGACGGTCTCCTTCCTCAGGATGGTCGGCAATGGTAGCTAGTAGTATTCTGACCAGGTCTCGTGTCTGTTTGCTGCTGGCAGCCTCCATGGTGTGAGCCTGCCTATCCTCAGGAGGCTCCCAGTTGTTGTATACTTTTCGGCTCTTACCAGCAAATCCTACAGACTTTTTTTTCTCCCAGTCTGTATATTTTCTGTCATTTCCTTCTGATGTCTGCGGCCGATTGATTTACAAAGGCCATGATAGCAACTGCCTTGCTTTCCAGAGCCTCTGGATCCATAGGGGTACAGGCACAGAACACCTCCATGATTCATTCCAAAAAGGCTGTCAGGGACTCATCCTTTCTTTGTTGTATGTTCCCCACCTTGGCCAGATTGGTTGGCTTTCTAGTAGCCATTCGGAGACCCCCATTAGAGTCTGGCGGTAGACCCGGAGCCTCTCCTTACTGTCTGCCGTATTAAAATCCCACTCGGGCCGAGTTAAGGGGAATGAGTTATCTATCTGTGCCTAGTTGGTGGTGGGATTCCCGTCTGCACCTGGAACTAGTTTTTAGGCCTCATTGAGGATTCTTTTCCTCTCCTTAATCGTGAACAGGACCTGCAAAAGCTGCTGGCAGTCATCCCATATGGGCTGATGGGTAAAGAGAACAGAATCTAATAAATCAATAAGCCCTGCCAGTTTTTCTAAAAACTTTGGATTAGCTTGAGTCCGCCACACAATGCTCCACAAAATGACACACACAAAACAGACAAACAGAGGGCCCCTAGAAAAATCCCGACGGTTTCCCTCACAAGCAGCCCCTTCAGGCCCTTGGCGGAAACCTCCCGACGGCTTCCTCGCAAGCAGCCCCTTCAGGCCCTTGGCGGAAACCTCCCGACGGCTTCCCTCGCAAGCAGCCCCTTCAGGCTCTTGGCGGAAACCTCCAGACGGGGTGAGGGACGTCTCCCTACACTCCCCACCAGCGACCCTCCAGCGCGTCCGCCTAGGTCCTTTGGGTCCTTCAGAAAATGATCTCACACAGAAGAGACAGACAACAGACAGACATTGACCATGGTCAGTCAGGTTCTTCGGGTCGGGAGTCCCTCGGGGGACTGAACCCTTAGGGATGACGGAACACCAACATCAGAAACCGAGCTTTGTCTGAGAGGGAACCCAGGCCACACCAAGTGGGCCCAGGAGGGAGACCATGGGGCTTTCTTCCCTCGGCATGATTCTGGAGGACCAGTTCCGACAGTTTGGGAAGGAGTAGATGCGGGAACAGCTCCGATCTGGTGGGGGGTATTAGGGAGGTCTTCTAGGGACTGACACCAGAAGGGGCTTCAAAGGCATGAGAGGGCCATTAGCGGAGGTGGAGAGGCGGCTCAGGGCAAAGAAATAGCACAGAAAGGTCATGAAGGATAAAGGAGTCCAGAAACCCTGTGTGACTGTGGTGTGGGTGTGTTGGGCGTGTGTAGCGTATGTGTTTTGGTATGTCACAAATGTTCTGTGCTTTAGGTTCCGTGTGCATGTGTGGTGTGTGAGTGTCTGGATGGACGTTCCGCACAGGTGTCTCGTGCCGAACCCCGGCCCCCTCACGTGCCCTGCGCCATGGTTTCGGGGGCAGCAGATCCCTCACTGCCCCCGGATCAGGAGGGGAACAGGATGTGAGATGGCCAGATGGAGGCCTTGGAAAGCCTCCTGCACTTGATAGATGAGATCCTGAGTGTGGAAAGGCCTCTCAGGGCCACATGCCCCTCACACCAGCCTCTTCTTCACCTCGGCCTTGGTGGTACCTCCGAGGGAGGGGGCAGACTAGGGCGGTGGTGTCCGTCCTGACCTGGAGGTAGCGTGCCAGACTGGGCTTCCAGTGGGTGCATCATCACGGGGAATTTTGGGATCGACATCTTGCGTGAACAGGAAGTTGAGGGCCAGGACCCACTGCGGGTTCACTGAAAGTCCACCTTGGTAGGTATTGTGTTCAAAGCTGAGGGCCACGTAGGTATCCTGCAGCACCCCTAGGCTTCTGCATACCCTGCCCGCCAGGTAGCTGCGGCGGCCTCTGGGTGGGGGGGGCGGCCCTGGCTTTATGAGGTGCTCTGGACTCCATTGCTGCGATAGCAATGGGTTTTGTTGCTCCTCAGTTAGGCCCAAGCCTGCAGCTTTCTATCCTGCCGGGAGTGTGACCAGGAAGGTAGTGCAGCGGTATCTGTTTCCCCTGGAGGTAGGTGTCTCTGCTTCTCCTGTACTGGAGAGCTGGAAGCAAAAACTCTGCGCATCCCAAGCAGGACACAGAAAACAGTGATTCGGAGCGCTGTCAGGACCGGTGTCGGGGTTCAGAAGGTCACGTTTGCCAGGCTGTGATAGGAACAGGCAGGTGCGCCCAGGGTGCCCTGTTCCAGGGAGGTTGGCGTGGTGTGGCGTGGCGACGTCCATACTTCCGACGGCCCTGGAAGGAGACAAGGTCGGGGGTGTCCCGAGCCACACCGGCCAGTGCGGCAGCATCCGCGCAGACCTCCCTCGAGTCGGCCATGCTCGTGGTGGGGACGTGGAGGTGACGGTGGCCTTGTGGGTGCAGCGCATCACCAACACATCTCACCCAAACTGGAACTGAACCTTTAGGGATGAAGGAACACGAACGTCAGGAACCGAGCTTGGGCTGAGAGGGGACCCAGGCCCCACTAGTGGGCCCAGGAGGGGTCCATGGGGTTCCCTTCCCCGGCCAGAGTCGAGAGCACCTGTCTCGGCAGTTTTGGAAGGAGTCGTGGGCACAGCTCAGATCTGGTGGGGGTGTTAGGGAGGTCGTCTAGGGACTGACACCCGCAGGGGCTTGAAAGGAAAGAGAGAGGGCCATTAGCGTGGGGTGGAGAGGTGGCTCAGGCAAGGAAATAGCACAAAATGTCATGAAGGAGAAAGGAGTCCAGAAACCCTTTGTGCCTGTGGTGTGTGTCCTTCTGGTGTGAGAGCCTGTGGAGTGGGTGTCTTGCGCGTGTGTGGTGTATGTGTGTGTGGTATGTCACAAATGTGTTTCTGTGTGGTGGTTGCGTGTGCATGTGTGGTGTGTGCGTCTGGATGGACGTGTCCGCATAATTGTCTCGTGCCGTCCCCCGGCCCCC
>JAINVK010000664.1:0-13682 GCA_030068075.1 Paguma larvata
TTGGTTCCGTTGTTTGACTACAACCCAAAGAGCTCAGGCATTTTCATTGGTGATCATTTTTGTAGAACTCCTTGAAGTCTACTTATGTGGTTTAGCCTGGAAATGGGAGTGGGAGCCCCAATATACATCCACTGTCTAGAAGGCAGGGCCAGAATATTGGATTCTACGCTCGGGAGGCCATTTCTTCTCTTTTTCAGCGTGAATTTGTAAGGCACGCTGCGTTTTTGAGTCTCCCTGTCCCTTACCCTTGACCTCCTCAAATGTTCTTCTCTGGCAAGTGGGAGCAGGAAGAAAGATGGACACACGTTTGCAGCACACATGACCCTGTCCAAAGCGAGGGATGGACAGTACAGTGTGTTCTTTTACATACCTAGTGCCGTCCACCTGACACCTGCCATTTGATGGCTGGGTTGACAGTGTCTCAGGCCTCTCAGAGATGAGAGAAGTTACACAAGGGATGGGGACCCGACTCAAGGTGACAAGGCTTTCAGGTGGAACTTTGAGTTGGCCCTGTTTGCCAAGCTCATAGGTGTTTCTCGTTCCCGAGGCAGTGTGTGAGCTGGGCAAGGCCATGCGGGTCTTGTCACTCTCTGCGTTATGTCATTCGTATCCCTGATTCAGAACTCTGGACCTCTGTCCACCCCTTCCCCCCCCCCTTTGCTCCATTGTCACTCTGAGCCCTCCCTGGAGTCCACTCCGCGTGTTTATCGTACAGTCGTAGCCTGGGCTCTTCCCTGGGGATCCTGCTGCATTCGTTGTGAGTGTGGCATATGTTGGGCAAAGAGCCCCTGGCTCTTCAGCAGGAGAGTTTTCCCTGTAAGCTTGTTCATCTCTGCAGGAGTCCCCCAGAACTCAGGTTTCTGGCCCCAGCAGGCCTGTGTTGTTTTCGTTTGGCCATGGAAGACACTCAGAGTTTCTCTCGTTTCGAGCCCCTTGAAAGACAAGAATAACAGTCAGTTGGGAAGATATTCCAGTATGTGAATGATGCTCAGGGCAAGATCTCTTTCTTGGAAACCAGTGCAACCTGAAGGGTATGTGAAGGGACAAGGTGACCCTGCTCTAGTAGTTCCCTCTGCATTTCTTGCAGACATATTGCACACTGGCCAGCATGTTGACCTAGTCCATCCTTCCTCTAGGTGATTCCTGGCATTCTCTGACACATCTCACCACCCATTTCCATTCCACGTGAGGGCACACGGGTGAGGGCACTTGCGTCGTCCAATCCTGGGCCGAGAGGAGTGAACTGCTAAGGAGGCCAACACCAGGTGCTGCCCCAATGGGTTGCACCCTCTCTGCCAGTCCGTGCCTTCTGCCACTGTGCTCGGGGCTGTTGTGGACCTAGTCCTGCCAGCCTGCACCGTCACCGTTGCTACAGTCGAGTATGCTGAAGGAGGACAGCACTGCAGAGGCCAAAGGCATGCTGGCCATACCGAGACCACGGAACGGATTTGCTGAGGCACTGAGTTTGCCCAGGCACTGCCTTGATGCGCAGGACTGTTCGCGCCTAGGCGCCTGACCCAGAAACCTCCTCGTGGTGGTCAGCTGAACCCAGCCCCAATGCCTGTGGTCCCGCTGGCACCTCGTGGCCACACATGCAGGGTCAATCCAAGTGTGGGCAAGCGCAAGTCCTGCCAATGGCAGAGGCTGGGCTGCCTTGCTTGGGGCCCGCCACATGCCACTTGGACACGCCTGTGGGAAAATCTATCCTTGGGCACGGGAATAGTGAGTGACAGCTCCATGCTTCCTAAGTCTCAACGGGGACAGACTTAGACCTCGAGACATGGGAAGGCAGTGGCCCTAAGGACGGCCAAGCTACAATACTTCCGATGGGAATGGGAACAATCCGGAAAGGGGATGTATCATTGCATGTCCCCTCAGCCGAGAAAGGAGGTCAGCTCCCTTGCCAGCCGTCGGGCCCAGGCTAAGTGCCATAGTCTAAGCTGGGCCCTTCCAATGCCCCAGGCTTCTGAATGCCTGCATGGGGTTGACAACAACTGACCGGGGTGCCTGTCACCGAACCTGTCACACAGTCCCGATGTTGGCATACGATCGCCAGCGGAACACCGAGGATCTTCTTCTCAGAGTCTCTATGGGCTGGACCCCAGAGAGGAACTCGTTTGAAAATAGGCTGAAAGTAGATTCGCCGAGGGCCAGAATGCTTCACTAGGAATCCGAAAGACATGACATGGAAAACGAAGTGACTAGTGCCATCTCCTAGCAAGCTGGCCCCCTCAGGTGTAAGCAACACCTGTGGGATTTTTGAAGGGAGCCCTTAACAGGCTACACGGGGGTCCTGTGACCAAGTGGCCTGCGTTCTTCCTTCAGAAAGAGAGGGAAAGTCCTGGCTTTGGGTCTGTTTCTGGCCCTTTCCCCTTAGAGGGCAGGGGCAGCAGTGATTCAGCTCTGGCTGTTTGGGGCTCTTGGCTGAAGCTCAAGTGGCTAGAACCCGACCGGGTCCAATCATCACTTCAGAGACCCTTTGAGCGTTCTCCAGAGTTCAGATGCATGAGCCCTCGAATCTGCAGGATGAAGGCACCTCTCTCCGCCTGGGGAGACAGGCCAGCTGGCTCCCCATGCCTGCAACGACCCGAGCTGACTAAGCACCAAGCCCCAGGGACAGAGGGGCCTGCTATCCTCTGGGATACCAGACACTGAGAGCTGTCCATTGGTTCAGGAAGTGACTGGGTATGCCACCCCAATGCTCGGACCCGGCTGTGTACCTGACACAGACCCCTGGATCCTGGCAGGTTCTAGTTTCCAAAGGGTATGTTCCTCTGAGGCTCTTGCTCTGGATGGCTCCCAAGTGGAACCTAATCTGAGGAGAGAGCAATCCAATGCAAAGAGGCACCCTGGGGACCAAGGTTCATGATTCCAGAAGAGAATGGGCTCCAGTTAGAATTCAGTGCCTCCTCCTAGCTCCCGGCAAGCTGAGTGTCTGGCAAGTGACAACACCTGTGGACTGTCGTCAAAGGAAACCTCCATTGGCTACACCTGGGCCGGAGTCTGCCCTGAGAGGAGACCAGCTCCTTCTCTCAGGGTATCCGGCTGGTCCAGGGTTTCACCTGCGTGAGGGTTGGTCTGGGTGGGAGAGAAGATGCAGAGCCAGTCTCTTGGAAACAGCCTCTTATCAGGACTGCCCGAAGTTGATTCTTCCCCCAGGCTTTTTATACATTTTTTCTAAGCACGCCAAGTATACATCTTGTAAAGATTGACAGGATGAAATCACTCCAGTTTCTCAAAGTTCCTAGGAAGAAACCAATGAAAACATTCCACGCATTCAATAAAACTTCAAAGATGATCTGTGTTTTAGATTCCATAGAATGTTCCAACAATCAATAGCTCAGGCTGAATAAACACTTCACATGCAGTCAGAACGTACCTATGGCCACATTCTGGTAAATATCACGGGTTCAGAGCGTAAGCGCAAAGAAGACGGATATTCATGAAGGCTCTGGCGACAGTCAAAAGGTTACGTGGAAAACATGTTTTGCTCTCAAGTTGCTCCCTAACATTATCAATTATCCACTGACCATTCTTAATGTCTTCACCCAAAACCTGCCGCAATGACCGCATCCCTGAGAGTCAGGCAGCATTCTTCAAACGTCCATTCAAAAGGGAATATACTTCGAAGGTTTAGGAGCATCTATCAGAAAGGATCTGATTTTCTTTCCATGACAATCCACACCAAGAAATCATTCGAAGCAAAATATATGTAAGAGACCCCAGCCCAAAATTGACTTGGGGGAGAAAGACTTAAAAGGCCCATCTTGGCCTTGCAGCTCTGCAAACGAGGACTTGTCTTTCCGGTGATTTTTCCTCCACCTGGGGTGACAAGGGCTTGAACCTCAGTTCTTCAGCTCGCAGCCCTGCAGTCGAGGTCTTATGTTCGAGGCCATAAATGCTTCACCCTGGGTTCCAGGGGCTTGGGCCTCAGGCCTTCACGAAACGGTCTCCTGCACACCTGAGAGTGCCATTCTGCTGGAGGTCTGTATTCTTCCTCCAGAAACAGAGGGAAGCCTGTCCTGCCCATCAGGAAATAGATGTGCCATTGATGGAGAGGCAAACGGTCCCTGCTCCCGGCTGGTTCTCAAGTGTTTGGAACCTGCACCCGATGCAGTCGTTCTTTCAAGAGACCTTTCGGTGCCGACCAGGGCCTGAGGCATAGTGTGCCTAGGGGAACCATCTGTGAGATGGAAGGAAAGAAGGTCTACCCTTCCCTGCACTTCCCAGGGCTGGCCAAGCAAGAATTCTGCCATTGGGACTTGAGAAAGGGATGAGAAGCTTCTGGCACTGAGTGCATTTCTTCCCCTGACCTACAGTGGACAGTCACCAGTGGTTTTGGCGGAACGGGATTCACACTTCGGTGTTTGGAATCAGGCTCCGTGGAAGTATTCCTTGAGCAGGCAATGCACTGACTCCTTCTGGCAGCGAAACCCCTGTGTGGGAACCATTTGCTTTTCCATACGAAGCCTTGTCAAGCAGCCCGGGGAAGGAGGCCTACTAGGGAACCATGAATGCCCAGCCCCACCAGGTCAGTAGCAGGGAGCTCCTGGTTCTTTGGGGATATGAGAAACGGACTGCTCTAGGCGAGCCTCAGGCTGGAGAGGGAGTCGGCCACCAATCCCTGATCGTCCTTATGGGACTGAGAGCCCTACCACGTTTCACTGTGACTCAAGACCTCTGGAGGAATCAGCTATGGAGACATCACGGCTTCAAGGCTTTCATTTCAGTAGAAAATCGGAGAAAACTCCCAAGAACCCGACAAGCTCTGTTGCTCTTCTCCCTGAAATTGACAATGCTTCCTTCCGATTCTCTGGCTTTGCCAACACTCTAACGTTTGGTCTGGCACCTCCAAGTGCCCTATGTCTTTCTCTTGTCCAAATATTTCTCAAAGGCAAGGCCCGAGGGCCTTTCTGCCCACCCTAGGCCAGAGTCAGGATGCCTTGGCCGAGCTCCTCAGTCAGAATGAGGGGACATTGCTCTTAGGTGTGGCCTCGAATTCCCCACAGTGGGGACTGACTTCCAAACAGAGCAAGCGCATGCGAATGGGTACACAGAAAGCAGAAGATCTTCATGTCACATGAGCATGGGAGAATTCTGAGAACAAAGACAGAGGCCCAATCTGGCAAGCTGGCTCTTTTCTGAATGAACAAACACACGTGGGCTGCCTAACTGGGAATCATCCATGTGCTGGAAGAGGGAGCACAAGGAAAGCTGAGGGCCACACGCAAGCTAGCATTACCAGTCCCCACCGCCAGGAGAGATCTGTGTGACATTCCTCAGGCACTCGTGGCTGCCCAGGCGCCAAGGAGAGGACAGAAGACAAATGCTGAAACTGATGGAGCCTCCATCAGTTGACAGTATCTTAGGAAATGACAAGGAAAAGCCATGGGCCTCATCTCCAGAAGCCCTATAGGCTCAGTCTCCTGGAGCCCCCAGATCAGCCTGCCCTCCCTAGCGATGTGAGGAACCAAGGCAAGAAGGAAATGGCAGAGAAAAGAGCATTTCCTGGGGTGTCTGAGTCCCTGAAGCCTCCAATTTGAACTCAGGTCAGGATGTGACAGTGCCTGTGTCCAGCCCCAGAGAGCAGAGAGGCTCTGTGCTGAGAGCGCAGCCTCAGAGCCTGCTTCACATTCTGGGTCTCCCTCACTCTCTGCCCCTCTTCTGGTGCTTATTCCCTCTGTCTTGCTCTGGCTCTGGCTCTAAATATGGCTGTCTCTCTCTCTCTCTCTCTCTCTCTCATTCTCTCTCTCTTGTTTCCCACACACTCCCTTTCTCTGTCTGTCTCCCTGTCTCCCCTCTCTCTCCAAAAGTAAATAAACATTTCAAGCGAACAAAATGTAAGTTCCTTGTCACCTACAGCCCCTTGACAAATACTTGAGGCAGGCAGAGGAAAATGTTTCTCCAGCAACCACTAATTGCCCTTATTTAAATGCTATGCCTGGGGGCAAATCAACTCTAGCTTGACAATAGCTAGCCAGGCAGCAGTCTGGGACTCCTTAGCATGTGAAAGCCCCCTTGTGAACTTGCCAGCTGACCTTGCCTTCCCCAAACCCAAGGTTATAAGCAGGTATTCTTCACGTGGTTTTCCTCAAAGTAAGAATTCTTCTCATTCATAACAAGAATAAACCAGAAGCAACACACTGAGGCCCAAAGGTATTCAGCTCAGGTAAAATGGAGTCATACCGGGACTGCTGACTTGAGCTGCAGTACCTAGGCAAGCCTGGTTTCCTGACAGTAAGAAGGAAACACCTGAGGGGTTGGGATGAAAGGAAACAGCAGGCACAAGGATGTCTCAGCCGCCCAGCAAACAGGGAGCTGACACGGAGGCTTTTCTTTCCAGAAAGCAAATGTATTCCTGCCGGCACTGCTCAGTTCGCTCCTCCGCAAGGAACTGAGCCCCGAACCCCAGTGTAGTAGTGTAGTGTAGTCTTCTCTGTAGCTTTGACTTCTTTGTCTCACATAGAGAGTAACATACGAACATGCAGTCTCAATAAGCGGTCTCACGTTACAAGGTCCTGAGGGATGCTGTCCCATATACGTGAAGCCAGGTTGCCTTGAGGGTTTTTTTCCCCTGCCTTTAGGGAGCGGACCCTACCACATTCGCCCCTTTCACGCTCAGGTCCCCTGTCTAGCCTCAAAGAGCACCATCTCACATTAGAGGTCGGTACTTTTATCACTCCTTTACATGAGTGGCCGTCTTTTTTTCCTCTTTTCTATCTCTCTCTGTAAACTCTGTTCACAATGAGACTGAGGCAGACCATACAGGCAGGGTAGCACAGCAGGCTCACATGAAGCACCCTCTGAAATGTAGGAATCGAATTCCCATGAGGCTTTTGATTCCTCCAAGAGTTGAAAACCGTCCACCAAAGAAGTCTCCGGTGTTCCACCTGTTTCCGGTCTGGACTGGGACATGAGCCCCCTTTTCTTTTTGATCTGTGATCCCGTCTGTGAGGTTTTCCTCATCATCTCTCTCTAGGCAGCAGGTGTTCAGGTTAAATTTTCCACAAACACTTCTCTCAGAAGCCAGCATGGAATCTAAGGCCAAGCAAGTTTGATAGATGGCATCGGACATCTTGGTTCGTTGTTTGACTACAACCCAAAGAGCTCAGGCATTTTCATTGGTGATCATTTTTGTAGAACTCCTTGAAGTCTACTTATGTGGTTTAGCCTGGAAATGGGAGTGGAGGAGCCCCAATATACATCCACTGTCTAGAAGGCAGGGCCAGAATATTGGATTCTACGCTCGGGAGGCCATTTCTTCTCTTTTTCAGCGTGAATTTGTAAGGCACGCTGCGTTTTTGAGTCTCCCTGTCCCTTACCCTTGACCTCCCAAATGTTCTTCTCTGGCAAGTGGGAGCAGGAAGAAAGATGGACACACGTTTGCAGCACACATGACCCTGTCCAAAGCGAGGGATGGACAGTACAGTGTGTTCTTTTACATACCTAGTGCCGTCCACCTGACACCTGCCATTTGATGGCTGGGTTGACAGTGTCTCAGGCCTCTCAGAGATGAGAGAAGTTACACAAGGGATGGGGACCCGACTCAAGGTGACAAGGCTTTCAGGTGGAACTTTGAGTTGGCCCTGTTTGCCAAGCTCATAGGTGTTTCTCGTTCCCGAGGCAGTGTGTGAGCTGGGCAAGGCCATGCGGGTCTTGTCACTCTCTGCGTTATGTCATTCGTATCCCTGATTCAGAACTCTGGACCTCTGTCCACCCCTTCCCCCCCCCCTTTGCTCCATTGTCACTCTGAGCCCTCCCTGGAGTCCACTCCGCGTGTTTATCGTACAGTCGTAGCCTGGGCTCTTCCCTGGGGATCCTGCTGCATTCGTTGTGAGTGTGGCATATGTTGGGCAAAGAGCCCCTGGCTCTTCAGCAGGAGAGTTTTCCCTGTAAGCTTGTTCATCTCTGCAGGAGTCCCCCAGAACTCAGGTTTCTGGCCCCAGCAGGCCTGTGTTGCTTTCGTTTGGCCATGGAAGACACTCAGAGTTTCTCTCGTTTCGAGCCCCTTGAAAGACAAGAATAACAGTCAGTTGGGAAGATATTCCAGTATGTGAATGATGCTCAGGGCAAGATCTCTTTCTTGGAAACCAGTGCAACCTGAAGGGTATGTGAAGGGACAAGGTGACCCTGCTCTAGTAGTTCCCTCTGCATTTCTTGCAGACATATTGCACACTGGCCAGCATGTTGACCTAGTCCATCCTTCCTCTAGGTGATTCCTGGCATTCTCTGACACATCTCACCACCCATTTCCATTCCACGTGAGGGCACACGGGTGAGGGCACTTGCGTCGTCCAATCCTGGGCCGAGAGGAGTGAACTGCTAAGGAGGCCAACACCAGGTGCTGCCCCAATGGGTTGCACCCTCTCTGCCAGTCCGTGCCTTCTGCCACTGTGCTCGGGGCTGTTGTGGACCTAGTCCTGCCAGCCTGCACCGTCACCGTTGCTACAGTCGAGTATGCTGAAGGAGGACAGCACTGCAGAGGCCAAAGGCATGCTGGCCATACCGAGACCACGGAACGGATTTGCTGAGGCACTGAGTTTGCCCAGGCACTGCCTTGATGCGCAGGACTGTTCGCGCCTAGGCGCCTGACCCAGAAACCTCCTCGTGGTGGTCAGCTGAACCCAGCCCCAATGCCTGTGGTCCCGCTGGCACCTCGTGGCCACACATGCAGGGTCAATCCAAGTGTGGGCAAGCGCAAGTCCTGCCAATGGCAGAGGCTGGGCTGCCTTGCTTGGGGCCCGCCACATGCCACTTGGACACGCCTGTGGGAAAATCTATCCTTGGGCACGGGAATAGTGAGTGACAGCTCCATGCTTCCTAAGTCTCAACGGGGACAGACTTAGACCTCGAGACATGGGAAGGCAGTGGCCCTAAGGACGGCCAAGCTACAATACTTCCGATGGGAATGGGAACAATCCGGAAAGGGGATGTATCATTGCATGTCCCCTCAGCCGAGAAAGGAGGTCAGCTCCCTTGCCAGCCGTCGGGCCCAGGCTAAGTGCCATAGTCTAAGCTGGGCCCTTCCAATGCCCCAGGCTTCTGAATGCCTGCATGGGGTTGACAACAACTGACCGGGGTGCCTGTCACCGAACCTGTCACACAGTCCCGATGTTGGCATACGATCGCCAGCGCAACACCGAGGATCTTCTTCTCAGAGTCTCTATGGGCTGGACCCCAGAGAGGAACTCGTTTGAAAATAGGCTGAAAGTAGATTCGCCGAGGGCCAGAATGCTTCACTAGGAATCCGAAAGACATGACATGGAAAACGAAGTGACTAGTGCCATCTCCTAGCAAGCTGGCCCCCTCAGGTGTAAGCAACACCTGTGGGATTTTTGAAGGGAGCCCTTAACAGGCTACACGGGGGTCCTGTGACCAAGTGGCCTGCGTTCTTCCTTCAGAAAGAGAGGGAAAGTCCTGGCTTTGGGTCTGTTTCTGGCCCTTTCCCCTTAGAGGGCAGGGGCAGCAGTGATTCAGCTCTGGCTGTTTGGGGCTCTTGGCTGAAGCTCAAGTGGCTAGAACCCGACCGGGTCCAATCATCACTTCAGAGACCCTTTGAGCGTTCTCCAGAGTTCAGATGCATGAGCCCTCGAATCTGCAGGATGAAGGCACC
The DNA here is from genome assembly GCA_030068075.1 of Paguma larvata. Lineage (NCBI taxonomy): Eukaryota > Metazoa > Chordata > Mammalia > Carnivora > Viverridae > Paguma > Paguma larvata. Next base: position 9,614 of record JAINVK010000664.1, read on the forward strand.
TCTCTCCGCCTGGGGAGACAGGCCAGCTGGCTCCCCATGCCTGCAACGACCCGAGCTGACTAAGCACCAAGCCCCAGGGACAGAGGGGCCTGCTATCCTCTGGGATACCAGACACTGAGAGCTGTCCATTGGTTCAGGAAGTGACTGGGTATGCCACCCCAATGCTCGGACCCGGCTGTGTACCTGACACAGACCCCTGGATCCTGGCAGGTTCTAGTTTCCAAAGGGTATGTTCCTCTGAGGCTCTTGCTCTGGATGGCTCCCAAGCGGAACCTAATCTGAGGAGAGAGCAATCCAATGCAAAGAGGCACCCTGGGGACCAAGGTTCATGATTCCAGAAGAGAATGGGCTCCAGTTAGAATTCAGTGCCTCCTCCTAGCTCCCGGCAAGCTGAGTGTCTGGCAAGTGACAACACCTGTGGACTGTCGTCAAAGGAAACCTCCATTGGCTACACCTGGGCCGGAGTCTGCCCTGAGAGGAGACCAGCTCCTTCTCTCAGGGTATCCGGCTGGTCCAGGGTTTCACCTGCGTGAGGGTTGGTCTGGGTGGGAGAGAAGATGCAGAGCCAGTCTCTTGGAAACAGCCTCTTATCAGGACTGCCCGAAGTTGATTCTTCCCCCAGGCTTTTTATACATTTTTTCTAAGCACGCCAAGTATACATCTTGTAAAGATTGACAGGATGAAATCACTCCAGTTTCTCAAAGTTCCTAGGAAAAAACCAATGAAAACATTCCACGCATTCAATAAAACTTCAAAGATGATCTGTGTTTTAGATTCCATAGAATGTTCCAACAATCAATAGCTCAGGCTGAATAAACACATCACATGCAGTCAGAACGTACCTATGGCCACATTCTGGTAAATATCACGGGTTCAGAGCGTAAGCGCAAAGAAGACGGATATTCATGAAGGCTCTGGCGACAGTCAAAAGGTTACGTGGAAAACATGTTTTGCTCTCAAGTTGCTCCCTAAGATTATCAATTATCCACTGACCATTCTTAATGTCTTCACCCAAAACCTGCCGCAATGACCGCATCCCTGAGAGTCAGGCAGCATTCTTCAAACGTCCATTCAAAAGGGAATATACTTCGAAGGTTTAGGAGCATCTATCAGAAAGGATCTGATTTTCTTTCCATGACAATCCACACCAAGAAATCATTCGAAGCAAAATATATGTAAGAGACCCCAGCCCAAAATTGACTTGGGGGAGAAAGACTTAAAAGGCCCATCTTGGCCTTGCAGCTCTGCAAACGAGGACTTGTCTTTCCGGTGATTTTTCCTCCACCTGGGGTGACAAGGGCTTGAACCTCAGTTCTTCAGCTCGCAGCCCTGCAGTCGAGGTCTTATGTTCGAGGCCATAAATGCTTCACCCTGGGTTCCAGGGGCTTGGGCCTCAGGCCTTCACGAAACGGTGTCCTGCACACCTGAGAGTGCCATTCTGCTGGAGGTCTGTATTCTTCCTCCAGAAACAGAGGGAAGCCTGTCCTGCCCATCAGGAAATAGATGTGCCATTGATGGAGAGGCAAACGGTCCCTGCTCCCGGCTGGTTCTCAAGTGTTTGGAACCTGCACCCGATGCAGTCGTTCTTTCAAGAGACCTTTCGGTGCCGACCAGGGCCTGAGGCATAGTGTGCCTAGGGGAACCATCTGTGAGATGGAAGGAAAGAAGGTCTACCCTTCCCTGCACTTCCCAGGGCTGGCCAAGCAAGAATTCTGCCATTGGGACTTGAGAAAGGGATGAGAAGCTTCTGGCACTGAGTGCATTTCTTACCCTGACCTACAGTGGACAGTCACCAGTGGTTTTGGCGGAACGGGATTCACACTTCGGTGTTTGGAATCAGGCTCCGTGGAAGTATTCCTTGAGCAGGCAATGCACTGACTCCTTCTGGCAGCGAAACCCCTGTGTGGGAACCATTTGCTTTTCCATACGAAGCCTTGTCAAGCAGCCCGGGGAAGGAGGCCTACTAGGGAACCATGAATGCCCAGCCCCACCAGGTCAGTAGCAGGGAGCTCCTGGTTCTTTGGGGATATGAGAAACGGACTGCTCTAGGCGAGCCTCAGGCTGGAGAGGGAGTCGGCCACCAATCCCTGATCGTCCTTATGGGACTGAGAGCCCTACCACGTTTCACTGTGACTCAAGACCTCTGGAGGAATCAGCTATGGAGACATCACGGCTTCAAGGCTTTCATTTCAGTAGAAAATCGGAGAAAACTCCCAAGAACCCGACAAGCTCTGTTGCTCTTCTCCCTGAAATTGACAATGCTTCCTTCCGATTCTCTGGCTTTGCCAACACTCTAACGTTTGGTCTGGCACCTCCAAGTGCCCTATGTCTTTCTCTTGTCCACATATTTCTCAAAGGCAAGGCCCGAGGGCCTTTCTGCCCACCCTAGGCCAGAGTCAGGATGCCTTGGCCGAGCTCCTCAGTCAGAATGAGGGGACATTGCTCTTAGGTGTGGCCTCGAATTCCCCACAGTGGGGACTGACTTCCAAACAGAGCAAGCGCATGCGAATGGGTACACAGAAAGCAGAAGATCTTCATGTCACATGAGCATGGGAGAATTCTGAGAACAAAGACAGAGGCCCAATCTGGCAAGCTGGCTCTTTTCTGAATGAACAAACACACGTGGGCTGCCTAACTGGGACTCATCCATGTGCTGGAAGAGGGAGCACAAGGAAAGCTGAGGGCCACACGCAAGCTAGCATTACCAGTCCCCACCGCCAGGAGAGATCTGTGTGACATTCCTCAGGCACTCGTGGCTGCCCAGGCGCCAAGGAGAGGACAGAAGACAAATGCTGAAACTGATGGAGCCTCCATCAGTTGACAGTATCTTAGGAAATGACAAGGAAAAGCCATGGGCCTCATCTCCAGAAGCCTATAGGCTCAGTCTCCTGGAGCCCCCAGATCAGCCTGCCCTCCCTAGCGATGTGAGGAACCAAGGCAAGAAGGAAATGGCAGAGAAAAGAGCATTTCCTGGGGTGTCTGAGTCCCTGAAGCCTCCAATTTGAACTCAGGTCAGGATGTGACAGTGCCTGTGTCCAGCCCCAGAGAGCAGAGAGGCTCTGTGCTGAGAGCGCAGCCTCAGAGCCTGCTTCACATTCTGGGTCTCCCTCACTCTCTGCCCCTCTTCTGGTGCTTATTCCCTCTGTCTTGCTCTGGCTCTGGCTCTAAATATGGCTGTCTCTCTCTCTCTCTCTCTCTCTCTCTCTCTCATTCTCTCTCTCTTGTTTCCCACACACTCCCTTTCTCTGTCTGTCTCCCTGTCTCCCCTCTCTCTCCAAAAGTAAATAAACATTTCAAGCGAACAAAATGTAAGTTCCTTGTCACCTACAGCCCCTTGACAAATACTTGAGGCAGGCAGAGGAAAATGTTTCTCCAGCAACCACTAATTGCCCTTATTTAAATGCTATGCCTGGGGGCAAATCAACTCTAGCTTGACAATAGCTAGCCAGGCAGCAGTCTGGGACTCCTTAGCATGTGAAAGCCCCCTTGTGAACTTGCCAGCTGACCTTGCCTTCCCCAAACCCAAGGTTATAAGCAGGTATTCTTCACGTGGTTTTCCTCAAAGTAAGAATTCTTCTCATTCATAACAAGAATAAACCAGAAGCAACACACTGAGGCCCAAAGGTATTCAGCTCAGGTAAAATGGAGTCATACCGGGACTGCTGACTTGAGCTGCAGTACCTAGGCAAGCCTGGTTTCCTGACAGTAAGAAGGAAACACCTGAGGGGTTGGGATGAAAGGAAACAGCAGGCACAAGGATGTCTCAGCCGCCCAGCAAACAGGGAGCTGACACGGAGGCTTTTCTTTCCAGAAAGCAAATGTATTCCTGCCGGCACTGCTCAGTTCGCTCCTCCGCAAGGAACTGAGCCCCGAACCCCAGTGTAGTAGTGTAGTGTAGTCTTCTCTGTAGCTTTGACTTCTTTGTCTCACATAGAGAGTAACATACGAACATGCAGTCTCAATAAGCGGTCTCACGTTACAAGGTCCTGAGGGATGCTGTCCCATATACGTGAAGCCAGGTTGCTTGAGGGTTTTTTTTTTTTTTTCTTTTTTTTTTTTTTTTTTTTTT